>CM076580.1:636953135-637242102 GCA_034641835.2 Pinus albicaulis
GTCACAACTCTCCCTCTGTACGCCAGCCCCACTTCGGACCAGAAAAATATTAGGGCGGAATTCAATTGGTTTTCGCATCACAAAATTGGCCGACGTCAGCAGGATATTTTGGAACGCGAATTTGGTTTGAATTATGGTTTATCGCCGTTTGAAGTCCGGCGGGCTCGACTTAAGAACAATTTTGTTTGATCCCATCTTATAAAATTTGTGTTGGTTTTCTTTGATAATACACATATTTATAGTAAATCATGGGAATACCACACTAAACATGTGGAAAAGTTATATAAATTATTGAGAACAATCATTTTTATGTAAAAATATCCAAATGTGCTTTTGGGGAATAAGAATTCGAGTATTTGGTTCATATTGTTTTAAAGGAAGGAGTGAAGTTGGAGCCTCAAAAGATGCAAGCTATTACAAAATGACCTATTCCTAAGAAAATCAAGGTTCTTAGAAGATTTTTAGACTTACATGATATTATTGATCATTTGTTAAGAATTATGCATGCATTTCAAGTCCACTCACATATCTCTTGAAGAAAATATCATTTATATGGAATGATGATGCTACTTTGGCATTCTCTCTTTTAATGGATGCCATGTCTTCTACACCAACATCGATTGCACCTACTTTTGGTAAAACATTCATAGTAGAGTGTGAGGCACTAGGACAAGGAATTTACATAACATTAACACAATAAGGGATATCATTGGCTTTTAAAAGCAAGGAATTCAAAGAAAATATTTAGTGAAATCTACGTATGAAAAATAAATGGAAGCAATATTACATGCAATAAAAAATGGGGATAGTATATCATTGGGAGGTACTTTAAAGTCAAGATATACCATGATAGCATAAAGTATTTTTGAAGCTATGATTTTCATTAGAAGATTAACAAAAATGAGGAGAAAAAATGCAAAGTTTTAATTTTGAGATAATCTGCAAAAAGGGTAAGGAAAATTTAGTACATGATGCTCTTTCTAAAATAGAAGAGGCCTCAAATTTATATCCAATTACATTTCTATTCCTAGGTGGCTAGAAGAAGCTTGCCATAATGGAAAAATGACAATAGTACTAAACAAAAACTAAAATTTATAAAGGATGGGATGAACTCTATGGAACATTGGGAGTGAAAGAGAGATATACTTTGGTGCAAATGTAGAATATTTTTATGCACACAAGCATATTTGAATAAACAAATATTAAGGGAGTCCCATGTCTCTCTGATGGTAGGACGCAGGGTTCCTTAAAACATCTCAAAGGATAAAAAAATATATTTTTGGAAGGAATGAAGAAAGATATTCAAAATTTTGTAAGAGAAGGTCAAGTTTGCATAATAAATAAAAGAGAGATAGTAAAATCAATAGGGTTACTTCAACCATTCCAAATACATATTCAAAGACTAGAAGATATATCAATAGACTTTATTACAGGGTTACTGAAATATAAAGGTAAGTATTACATTTTTGTGGTCATTTATATAGAAAAATTTTGTAGATTTTTTTTGTAGAGCTCAAAGTACATAAACAACAAGCCAAGTGGTAGAAGTGTCCATGAAAGAAATTCATAGTCTTCATGGTTTTCCTAAAGTAATAGTAACAAGAAACTTTTGGAAATAATTATTTAATATGAGTGGAGAAACACTAGCTGCCATGAGTTCTACATACCAAACACAATCAAATGGTCAAACAAAAATAGTTAACAAATGTTTTTAAGGTTATCTACAATGTTACTCTTTAGAAAAGCAATCTTAATGGATGAAGTGGGTTCGTCGAGGAAGAATGGTAATATGATACTACCTATCACACATCTACTAAAATTTCCCCATTTAAGGCCCTTTATGGATATCCAACTCCTAGTATCTCATACTTTTTGCAAGATAAGTCCAAAGTATAGAAAACAGAGTCACATATGGAAAATACTAAAGAAAATTTGAAAATTATTATGGAAAACCTTCAAATGACATGAAACATGATAAAACAACAAGGGGAACAACATTGAAGTGAAATATAATTTGAGGAGGGTAATTGGGTATTTTTTAGATTATAGCATTATAAGCAATCTTCATTCAAGAAAAAGAAGAATAAAGAATTAGCTCAAAAATGTTATGGCCCTAAATAATTATTCATGGGATTGCACAAGTGGTATAGAAGTTATATTTTCCTTCTTCTTTCATTCATAAGGTTTTTCATGTATCTTGCCTAAAAAATGTTTTGGGAAAAAATATGCCAATGTAAATAGAACTTCCAAAATTAGATGAAGAATGAAAGTTGATTCTTGAACCATAAAAAGTTATAGATAAACATTCTGTATCTCTTTGACATATAACCATTATGAAGTACCTAATCAAGTGGAAGAATATTCCTCTAGAAGAAGGTACATGGTAAAATGATCAATTCGTGATGAAATACCCACGGCTAAAGGGTTCGTTTGAAGTTTTGGCAAAGGTTTTGTTATATGTTTTATATAATGCGCAGTGGAATAGTTTTATTGTTTTTTTTGACTTTAACGGTTAAATTGCATTAAAAAGCGGCAAAACAGCTGCCGCGTACTTGAATATTACAACTCTGTTTGACCAATAATTTCTTATTACACAGAAGGGGTTTCGCGCTTTGAACCAGCAGAAGGTATCGCCTTTGAGGTCGGACCACGATTGAAGGTGCTTTGATACTTGAGAAATTGACTGGACAGCCCTTTGGGGGAATTGTGTCGCTAAATCCATGAATGGAGGTGCTTTGAAACTGCAGGAATTGTCTGGACAACCTTTTGTTGTCTGAGATTCAACCCATTTGCAGGAATAGGATTTGCTCTGTTCATAGTGCTTCTTAGAAAATGTACTTACGTTTAGGACCATTGCCTGCTCCTTGTCCTTCCACTAAATCCATGGCAATGGCATTACATACCAACATCTGGAAGAACCAAAGAAGCCAGCATCGAAGAGAAAACATAGAAGCTCCTGCTCCGCTGTTTGGAGGTGAGATTTTGAGTTATATTTGTTACCAACCTTAACAGTAGTACATTCAATCCACTAACACATTGAATTGCATTGTCTCTGCTCTGGAATCAAAAGCTTGCAATACTGCAGCTGTTAACAATGAAGACCAGTGCCCTCACGCACAGCCCAAGATGCCACCAATCCGACCTATGCCCAACTTAGGTTGAATCCATGACAATTTACAGGAAGACAGACCAAAATGCTACAGCAAAAACCCACGGTGCTCATACTCATCAGCACCTATAGAGCACGCATAGAATGTACCCTTCATGCAAGAAGAACAAACCTGGAACTAGTTGTCAACATGTCTTCAAACAATCACTCTCTGTCATAAGCATCTAATGAGGACTGAACTTCCAGTGCGCTTCAGATGTACATGGATGAAACATAATCATTTCTGTTTTGATTGCCTACTATTGGATCCAGGGATGAATGATGGGCAAACTGTGACAGGAGCATTCGATCAGAGATTAGTGGTGCGGAAAACCTGGGAAATGCCTGTTTCAGTAGCCCATTGTAACTGGAACAGGTGCGATCCCCCAGTACAGAGGAGTGAGCCGAAATGCTGAAAGTGATGGGCTTAAGAAGATTATGGAATGATGCAGATGGATTCTTCAGAATTGACTGAAAGAGATCTTTGGCTACGGGCTAAGCCAAGATTGGCTTCCAGATCAGCTTGTGAATTCAGATGCCTCAGAATATGATAAAAGGATATTTTCCGAAACTTGGCCAGAATGAACTTAATTTTCTTGAGAATGAGGACTAAGTGGATCTGCGAAGGGTTCGAATGGGAGTTCAGCGCTTGAATGATAATTCTGGAGTCACCGAAGACCGTCAGAGAGTGAATGTTCCGATTGAGAGCTAGAGAAAGCCCCTGCCACAGAGCCAGAGCCTCAGCTCTGTTATTTGATTCGATTCCCAGACCCCAATGATACCTGAGCATAGTTGAGCCATCAGGATTCAGAAGAACACCGCCCCCACCCGCAGCCCCAGGGTTGCCTTTAGAGGCCCCATTGAAGAAGAGACAGTGGTCATCCAGAGCAGATCGCCACTTTATAAACTCCTGTTCTTCCAGGAGAATTTCCCACATAGCATGGAAAGAGGCCGGGGAAGTAGGATTGATTTGATAATTTGGAACAATATCTTTCAGCCAAAGCTCCTCCTCACTGTCCAGAACCGCTTCATTTCTTAATGCCGGTTTAGCATCCAAAGTCTCTCCCAAGAGTGCTTTAATTTTGGAGATAACGTTGTTTGTAGTGCAGTTTTCACCCCTGAACAATCTGTTGTTCCTTTCCAACCATAACTTCCAGCAGATGTATTTCGGGATCCACATCCAAGCAGTCCTAAGAAGGTTTTTTTTTTTTAGGCAGAATGAAGATAACTTGGCCCACTCGTGTAGCAGATTTGGAATATTTCTTGGCAGCTCGATCTTGTCAGCCCTTGACCTCAGAACCCCCTTCCAAACAGCTTTGGCAAAAGGGCACAGCAACATCAGGTGATTAGCTGTTTCTTCCTCTGACATACACAAAGGGCATCTTGATGGCCCTTCCATTCCACGTTTTCTCAGATTATCTCTAGTGAGAATGTTGTTGTGAGCTAATGTCCAGCAGAAGAAGTCTACTTTTGGGAGCGAAGGGAAGGCCCAAATAAAATTCCATTGCGTTGGGTCAGGAGGGACATTAGGAACAACAATCAAACTTTTGTAACCTTCAGAAACCGAGAAAGAGCCAGTATGGGAGCCCCACCCTCTTTTGTCCTTAGTTGTTGCGGAAATGGGAGATTTTCCTTGGAGTTTGTCTAATAGTAACGAAGCTTCAATGTGCAATCGATGTGGAACCTCTCCCAGGTTCCAGCTATCCCACCGTCTACCAGAATCCTCTGTCCAAGTGGATATGTCCCAAAGGGTTTCCATATTTTTAGACTGTAGCCAAAATTTAATATTTGCAAGGCCTTCTATATGGTTCAATGGCTGATCTCCTAGGATCTGGTCTTCCCAGATTCTGATTTTTTTCCCATTACCTGGGATCCAGTAGAGATTGGAACTGAAATGCTCCAGAGCAGAGAGAAAAAGCTTGAAAACTGGGGAACCTTTGGTGGTTTTTGGCGGATGATCCAAACATCTCAAACGCTGGCCTTGAAAATAATTCTTCCACAGGACTTTCTTACTCCAGCTAGCTTTCCCAGCTACAATATTCCACAGGATTTTAAAGCCTAGTGCGAGATTTTGTGCAGCCAAATCTCTCATTTGCAGACCTCCTTCCAGGGTTGGCCTCTTAATGGTGTCCCAATTAACTAAATGAAGTCTTCTTTCATTATTTTTCCCCCCTTCCCAAAGGAATCTCCTCAGAATACTATCCATTTTACTAAGGAAGGTTTTGGGAGCAAGCAGAATGGAGTGCTGAAAAAGAGGCATACTTATTAGAACAGATTTCATTAGAATTATTTTCCCAGCAGTGTTCAGCCAGGAGGCTCCCCAGGCTTGAATTCTAAGCTTAAGCTTGTCTAAGAGGGGCATCCAGTGGGAAACTTTAGGTATGGATTTGAAGATTGGTATCCTAAGATATTTGAAGGACTCCCAGATCTGACAAACTTTCATCTCAAGGAGCCTAGCAATGTCAGCCAGATCTTTGACCGAGCAGTTCCAGCCATAGATTGTGCTTTTTAAATAGTTTATCTTGCTGCCCGAGACCTCCTTATAAATGTCCAACTCCTTCTTAAAAGATCTGGCCGAGTTAATGCTCGCTCCTCCAAGCAACAGAGTATCATCGACAAATTGGGCATGGTTTATGTCTTTAACATTGTGCACCATTCTGAGGCCAGGAAGAGTTTGGACTTGTTGACAATAATCTAGCTGGAAACTAAGCACTGAGGCTTGAATAGCATAGAGGAGAGGGGACAGCGGACAACCTTGTCTTAATCCCCTAGATGCATTAAAAAAATCAGTAGATCGGCCATTTACCAGCGGCGCAATCCAAGGAGAGGCAATGCAGGCTTTCACCCAATTTATGAAGGTTATTGAGAAGCCCATTTTCTTCATAATAGTGAACAGGAAGTCATGCCTCACCCTATCAAAGGCATTTTCCAGATCGAGTTTTATCACCATTCCTTTCTCTTTTCGTTGGCAACTTGAATGAACTGCCTCTTGAACCAGCACAATATTATCCAGAATCTTTCTCCCTTTGATGAAACCTCCTTGATTCTCCGGGATGATGTCCGACAGAATATTCTTGAGTCAGATGGATATGATTTTGGTAATCAGTTTATAGCTAGTATTACACAGCGAAATGGGACGGAATCTACCAAAATCTGAAGCTCCTTTCTCTTTCGGAAGCAATGCAAGGAAGGCTGAATTGGTACTGCCTCCTATCTTAGAACAAGATTGGGACTTCCTGACCATTCTCAGGAGGTCTTTATTGATAGTTGACCAGCAAGACTGAAAAAACCTAGCAGTGAACCCATCAGGCCCTGGCGCCTTATCCGGCTCCATGCAATCCAAGGCTTTCTTGAGCTCATCCATGCTGATCGGAGCAGTCAGCATAGTGTTGACAGAGTCTTGGACACAGAGGGGGATTAGATTAATCGGATAGACATGGAGATCTATAGGAGGGTCAGCAGGCGCTGAATGAAGCTCTTTGAAAAAAGTGAAGGCTTCTCTCTTGATGCCTTCAAAATCTTTAACCACAGCATCTTGGGAGCGGATTTCTGATACATTTTTGAATTGCTTGCGAGCTTCGGCATGCTTATGGAAAAAACTGGTATTTTTATCGCCGGCCTGTAACCATAAGTTTCTGGATTTTTGTCTCCAATACTCCTCTTCGTCCCTACTAGCTTTATGGAGGGCTTTTTGCAACTCAACTTCTTTTTGGAGCAGACTTTGGGTAACAGCAGAATCCTCCATTGATGATTGGAGGGCAGCAAGGTTTTCTAAGGACTCTTTCTCTTGGCAGCTGGATTTTTCAAAGTTTTAGCCCACTCCTTGAGCCTTCTCTTAAGAGCACGCAACTTTTCTTCCCACACAAAGAAAGGGGATCCCAGGACATGTCGGTTCCAGGCTTCAGCAACCACCTCATGGAAACCCTCTTGCTGAATCCACAAAGGGCTAAATCTAAAGGGAATGGGGCCAAGAAAACCATCCATGGAGAGCTCGAGACTAATGGGTTTATGATCAGAAGTGCAGTTAGGTAGGATTTTGGAAGAGGCCATCAGTCCACTAGTAAGGAAGGAGGTTTGGACGAGGAATCTGTCCAAACGAGCAGCTATGTGGTTGGGACCTAACCTTTTGTTAGACCAAGTGTATTTCCCAGTTGAAGGCTTGATATCCTCCAGATCCCAGCCGATCATTATGTCTTCTACCCATTCTCTAGCTAGGTCCCTTACAGGAGAACCCCCTTTTTTCTCTTCAGAGGCTAGAGTAACGTTCAGATCTCCTGCAATAATGATGTTTTCTGGATTGTGCAATAAAAGAAAAGACTGGAGCGAGTCCTAGCAAAAAAATTTCTCCGCTGGAGAGACCGGAGCATAAAGGTTGAACATACTTACTTGTTGACCAGAGTCTTTGTGGAGGAGCTGAGTGAAAATCCAGTGATGGCAACTTTCTTCGTGAGTCAAGTCATATTTGGAGCTGTCCCAGAAGGAGGCAATCCCACCAGAGGCGCCCCTAGCACTGACAGCTCTACCGGGGCCTTTGCGCCAGAATATTTTGCTGGATTGGAGGAGAAGAGTGTCCTCCAGCTTTGTCTCCTGGATGAGAAGGATTTCAGGCGAATGTAACCTCACAATGTCTTTCAGTGCATCTTCTTTCAGCCTGCTGCCTAATCCTCTGCAATTCCAGGAGACGTACTTCATTATTTACTTGATTGGGAAGGTGTGGCTCCTTTTGGAGCCCTATTGTGCTTGCGCCCGGATCTGGTGTTCATCATTCCTTTGAGAGTTTTCTGGGAGCCTTGGAGAACATCCAGATAAGTTTTCTCCTCTCTCTGTTTCTTCTTAGATTTCCGGCCCCTGGTCGATTTGATAGGGGTAATTTGACGAAATTTTGCTTAGGTTCGGAGTCTCTTGCGGTTCCACGAGTCGGCCAGAGACTAGTAACAACACGTCATAATTGCCTTGATTCCTGAGCAACCTGTTGGGGGATAGGTTGGTTTTACTGTTTGTTAAGGTCCCACACAATGATCAAATTTGAAGGGCAGGTCCAAATTTCAATTAGAAGGGCATATATCTATGTTGCCCTTCCATAATGAAAAGCTTTAAAAAAAAAACTTTTCAATTGACCACAATAAATTATTTTTACATTTCATTTTCATAAAGACAAAACCATCAATCTTTATATTAATAAAAGACTGTTACATATACAACAATGAAGAAGGCTCCATCTTTCATTGCTTAAATATCTCATTGGCAATGTCAACATAAGTCTTGAAGACACTATTATAGGAATTTGGATACATACCACCGGGATATAGGAGATTCTTATGTGTCAGATTGTGTAATGCAATTTTGACTTTGTCTCACAAGGAGCAGCAGCATGGAGGTTTGGATTTTTCTTATAGAACTTTATTATTATTATTTGAAACGTTGTTTATAGATATGAAGACAACAATGAAATTATGAGCATGGTGGACAATTAGTCAAGCTCATGATGCCAAACCATGATTATGTAAGTTTGGAATTTAACATTTTTACATGTTAAAGACAAATAGTCAAAATCACTGACAACTTAGTATGCCATAATTAATAATCATTCCTGTTCACTTTTGTTAATAGTTTTATGTCACATGATGATCTCTCTTCTCTTGCATTTACTTGTATTGAAGATCACTATTCTAGGAATAAGGAGTTATTTTCTCCAAAAATAACCCTAGCCAAACATTGACAATGCATCAAGGATATCTTTCTATGCTTCATAAGTACATATGTTCTACTTATAAATCATGTCTTGGAAGTGGTTGTTTTGCTAGAAATTATTCACCAGTTGGTTTCATACCAAAGTCTTTTTCTCATTTTCAACATCCAATACATGAAAAAGATAATGGTTTAAAACAACATAAATATTTGAAATTTTGCAAGAATTGTTTGGCACACTTTGAATATTAATTTTGAAGTCAAGTGCATGATGTTGTATAGGATCAAGTGTCATTTTGAATACCAAATGTTTCACAAGAAACTTCTCAACATGCTACCCTATAGTAAGGATTAAATGACAATATTGCATCAACTATTTCCATAATAAAAGTGCACCTCGGCCATAAGACTAAACAACTACAAATGTTGTAGATCTAACAAGACCACACAATCAAATGTATTCCACAAGGCCAATACTGTATGAAAAATGAAAAGAGTTTGCAACCAAAAATACCTTAGGCAACTAATTCAATTAGATACACCAAACCATCAGCAAAAAGGAAAACCAGCCTACTCAAAAGGCAAGCGTTTACCTCCTTTGACAAAATTTTGAGTTCCGAAACAAGGACCTTTATTGTCTTGTCAATGCCCCTAGTAATTTGAATGGGGTTTGCACCTGCTGCAACAACCTAAAAAAAAAGGTTTCATTTCAAATTATTTTCCACAAATTTAAGATACAACCATTGTCAGTTTTGTATTTCCTAACAAGCTCATAAATTTTGACAAAAGAACCAAAATTTTTTAATACCTGATAGCAATTTTTTCACTCAAAAACTATCCTAGACTCAATAAACCCAACCCAAAACTAAAAAACCAAAACACCATAAGACCCTACAAAAATGAATAGATGATCTTAATCCAGTACCATCGACAAAAAGTTACCTTTACACCCTCACTTATTAAACCCTGTGCTGTTGAATTTTAACTTCAACTGCTGCAGCAGAAGGACGGATGCAACAACAACATTTTTTTTTGGAGGTTTCTTGCACGCCATCCAGAAATTTAATTCAGCATTTAAAGTTCCTGCAAGTTTTTTTTTTGTAGATGGCCACAACCATATTGCTGTACAGGATTGTATTTAAACACAACAACCAACATTAACGCAATTCACCAACCAGAAATTAAACAAACAGAAATTTACCCGACAGTTTTGTAAATTCAAAAGGAGGACATGTGGAGCATTAATATTGGATCGCATGAAATTGAAGGGAATCTGAAAACCTGAAAACCAGACCCGAATTTTTTATAGGGCACATTGGATTGAGAATTCGAGTTAAAATTAGGCAGACGTCAACATCCCATTTTGGAATGCGAATTTGGTTTGAAATTCAATCTATTCAGACTTTTGAAGTCCGACGGAAAGGGTTCTTTAATGTTTTGATAGTTTAATATATGCATATGTTTTAAACATATGTTATATATATATCATATGCGAAATGAAAGGTGGGCCATAGAATTTAGTTTTAATTTTATTTTTTAAAAAAGAGGGTTTATTATAATATGTTTTATATGTTACGACATATAAAAATAAAAAGGTCGAAAAAGCTTGGTAGTTTTTTTTATAGACAGTACGTAAATTTTTTATTACACAGCAGTGTGTAAAAAGTGAAAGACCGAGTGTAACTTTTTAAGTGTGTATGCACAGCAGTGCGAAAGTGAAAAACACAGCAGAGTGTTTTAGAGACAGAGTATGTTTGTTTTGAACAGACAGTGAGTTGGTTTTATGCACTGCGTTTTGTAGCAGTCATAATTTTGTAATCCCTCTTAGTGAGGAAGAAGTGTAATAGTTTTTTTGAGTTATTGAAGGGAATAGAAGTTTGTTTTCAAAGTATTGAAACTCTGTCTCCTGTCAAAGAAATTTTTATTTTCTCTGTGTTAGAGGAAGGGAGATTTATTCTCCATTCATTGTTATGGAATTTTTCAATATTCCAACATGTGCAAGAACAACAGATGTTGTGGTTCCATCCCCAGCTAAATCATTTGTCTTTGCCGCAGCTTGCCTTACCAACTTGGCCCCAATAATTTCAACTGGGTCCTCTAATTCAACCAATAAAAAGGCCAAAACCATAGCATTGAGATACATTTCATTACATTGTCAATAACAATAAAATTTGACTCAGCCATAACCCTTTACTTTTATTGTTGTGAAAAGCTTTATGCATTACTCTAATGTGGCTATTCCATAGGCCAAGTAGACCACTAGGTAACAAATATGTTTCCTTTCACCTTTGAGTTTTCAAATTATGCCTACCAAATCTAAGACATTTAAGAGGGGGAACTAATACAACGTTAAAAAGAAAACTAGAGCACAAATCTACAAATTACCTCCTTAGCTACTGTCACACCATCATTAACTATTTTCGGAGAACCATGCTTGCTCTCCAAGACAACATTTTTCCCTTCGCCCCAAGGGTGACTCCAACAAGATCAGCAAGTTTGTTCACACCTCCTGCAAGACAAATTGACAATGCTTTCAGTAAGTGTGCAATTGAATGCCAGACCATATGCCAAAACAACCCTCCATGAAAAATTAAAATAACACATTAAAATCGAATATAAGTGGACAAGGAAAGATCCACCGTAGTGAATTTTCATGTGCAGGTGACCTTCCTTTAAACATAATTTTTTCTCTGACCTGCAATTTTTTTGTCACTGAGCCATCCTTGTTGAAGTACAACTCATTTTCCATAGCTCTTGTATTAACTACCTTCTCTCTGTCGCGTAATCTTAGAGTCCCTCTTCTGCTTGAGTGATTAAAGGAAATGGGTGAAAAAACTGAAAGAGAAGACAATTGTCTGCCATAATTATCAAACATTGCACCCAACTTCTTCCCCTTTCCATTGTTACCCAATGAGGTAGATGTGGCAATTGTTGTCATACTGCCCAAAGCAGAGGCCATCTTCTCTTATCCTAAATATAGAATTACAAGATCTTAATATTAGTATGAACCTTAAAAAACATGACTCCCATTGCTAAAAACCACTTTTAAGTTGTAACAGGCAAACTAAACAACTATCGCAACTTTTGGAAACTTTTGGAGCATTAAGAGAGAAACAACCAAAGAGAAATACAACCAAAATCCTCATTTTAATGAGACCGGACTATATATTTGCATTAAGATAATAGAAAGAAATCACGACTATATTAAGGCCAGCACAAAACAATCTTTAAACAGTGTCTCTCGCGGCCTTCAGGTTGCCATGCTAGAGGTTGCATATTTTTAATTTAAATTCTTGACCTCTCGTGCCCATCTATGAATGCATCCAATGGGATATCTACATCAAATGCTCCTTTATATCCCCAAAAACAAATTCCCTACTACAAGAGCATCGGTATTGATGGATCACCCCACACCATCCCACCCACTAGAAACGGTGAAAAAGGAAACCCGAGAAACCTTCTGAAATATCTCAAGATGACTATATGGGTGGTTCTTATGAATCAACCAACCATTTAGAACATGCTCATCAATCCAAACCATGATTATTATGTGACAATATTCAAGCAGGCACTGAATCGGATTTCTGAAGCTATGTTAGAGAAACCCTAAACTCTCACTGAAAATAGGTGAAATGTGGCACCACTCGGAGATTGACATGTGCCAATTGGTACAAGTGGTAGACAATTGGCATGCTCAAACAACGAGGTGATGCAGGAATGACATGAGGGAGAAAATATCAGAAAAGCCCCAAATCTGGAGAACTAAAGCTCATCACCAACCTGAGATTGACAACTTTACATGATGTAACCTATGAAATCGTAAATGGAGGAATCATAGTAACAATAAAGTAACCTATGTAACAATAAAGTCGGATTCATCCTGGGAGTGGTAATGGGAGAAATCATAGTGAACAACAGGAAACATGCATAGTTGCTTACAATAAAATAGATGAAAAAACACATACAAAAAACCTAGATAATAATCATGAACAAGCTTAATATTGAATTATGAGCTGTAAAGGAACTTACAAAATGTGACATTACGAACCTGGTCAAGCGCACAAGCAAAAATATCCTGGACATGACCCTGGTTGACAAGTTGTATTGCTCATGATGCGAGAGGATTTGTACCTGCACTGCCAAGTCAATCAAAATCCATCATTATCTATACAATAAATACAAGTAATTGATGTAGTATTTTTTACTCTAAGATGCATTCTTATGATAATGTTAGAAAATATGTTGAAAATGTCAAAACATACCTGCATAAGCTCCTCTTCATTTCAAGAACAATTTATTGGAGTCGCATGAACTTGGAACAAGCCTCCCACGATCTGAAAGAGTAGCAACTAAGTCAACAGTGACTTTTTTGTTGCTACACTGGATCGAGGGAGGTTTGCTCCAAGATTAAATCACTCCAATAAATTATTCTCTACTAAACGGGGCCAACCACGTGAAGGTGGAAGCTCTTATGGCTCCCCCTCCCCCCCCTCACATCACTCTCAATTCCCCAATACCCAATCTATATTTCATTTTTTACTTTCATGAGCATAAAAAAAAATATTCAATAACTAATAAAAAAACAATTCAACGAAAAGTACGCAAGGAAACATTGCAATTAATGCTTGACATAAAAATAGTATGATAAATGAGTTTTTTATATAACGCAAAAAACGTTCCAAGTATGGTAACGTTTGTCTTATAATAATACAATATTTTACATTATCGATTTTTCTTTTTCTTCTTCCTATTTCTAAAGCTCCTAATTACATCATCAATATCATCATGCTCTGCTCCTGTTTCGTGCCTTTCGACCCGCACTGCTGACCTAGTTGCGTAGTCACGATGTCTGGTCTCATCCAATGACAGGGCATCGCCTACAAAAACAGATAATATTAAATTTTAATTGTCAGTTTTTAAATATCATTGAACTAGTTCGGTAATATTAATAAAAAAAATTGCAATGAGATTATTTACCTGGTGCACCAGTTGTCGCCGCTGGCCTAGTTGCGTAGTCACGATGTCTGGTCTCATCCAGTGACGGGGCATCGCCTACAAAAACATATAATATTAAATTTTAATTGTCAGTTTTTAAATATCATTGAACTAGTTCGGTAATATTAATAAAAAAAATTGCAATGAGATTATTTACCTGGTGCACCAGTTGTCGCCGCTGACCTAGTTGCGTAGTCACGATGTCTGGTCTCATCCAGTGACGGGGCATCGCCTACAAAAACAGATAATATTAAATTTTATTTGTCAGTTTTTAAATATCATTGAACTAGTTCGGTAATATTAATAAAAAAAATTGCAATGAGATTATTTACCTGGTGCACCAGTTGTCGCCATTGAGACTGTTGCCCTATCTTCCTCTCTGGTGGTAAGATCCTCAAGGGAAACATTCTCTGTCATTTAAACAAAAAACGTTATAAGGAAAACCATCGAGGTATAATTAGAAAAAATTATAAGTGGAAATTAATTACCGTCACGGCCCTCACTGATAGCAGCATTGTCAGCCTGGTCCCCACTACAATGATCAAGTTGCACGAGAGGATCATCTACATCTGGCTCTAAAACTGGGTTATTTGCCTCGTCGGTAGTGCTGCTCCCCTGATTTAAACAAAGTTGTTAGAAATTAAATTTATGGACGAAAACAAACATATTGAAAGGTTAATGTTTTACCTTATCAGGCATTCTGGATCTTGGGACCTGCCCCAAGCTTCTGCAACGTTCAACTACGGCTTGATAGCTGAAATGGAAAGCTATATTTTTATCTTCCTCTGTAGTTTCTGTTCCGAAGTCATCACCCTACATTACATATGATTGTGTATTTTTAATCATATTTGATAGGATTACAAAAACGTTGGAAGGCGATACAATTAATTATAAGATGTTTGGCTACTTAATTACAATTCTTGCAGCTAATTTCAAGTAGCCACCCTGGCCGAGCTTGTGATGGCCCTTTTTCTCTATCCTAGCTTTGGTTGCCTTTGAGGTGTCAGGCAACCTAGCATCAAAAGATTGAAGTCAGATATGACGTAGCACACTTTTATTTTAGACATAAGAAAATTAAAGCTATTGAATTAAAGTTGTAATTTACCTTGCGGGTCCAGTTGGCATTTTTCCTTCTTTCTTTGCCCTTTTCTCTTTTCCGTCATGGATGAGTGCTCTCCACTCACTCTCTGAAACTGCGAGAGGATGCTCATATCTAGGGTTAAATTGCAATTGCTTCCTATAGGTGTCCCTGGTATATTTCAAATATTTGCCGGCTACCTGAGCCACCGCTTTTCTGTCAAATGTGCCGACCCCAAAAAGGGCTTCTAGATAATCTAGAAGTTCTTTTTTCGGGTTGGAATTCTGGGAATTCCACCCTGTACATATGGTTGGGCCAAAAATTACCAACGCATGGCTCTCCAGAATCCTGTAGAACTCATTGTTTCCTACACAGAATAAAACCAAAAGAAGAAGAAGATATTATCATTAATTTAAAAATAAAAATCATGATAAATATGTTTTAGATAAAGTACATGAAATATTTAAAATATTAAAATTTACCTGGGAGTTGTACATGCTTTATAGGGACACCCTCATCGTTCACCAACAACGTGCCATTAATGGTCCCTGTGGAGCTGACACGTGTAGCTCCAGGAAACGCAATAATGTAGTTGGCCATATCAGCCTCATCATTGCCAACACGTTCATCGGTTGGCTGGGTGTCTGCTTGGGCAGGGTGTGTTTCTTGGCTGGCACCTAAAGGAGTAGAAGGTGTACGAGAGGGTTGTTGGGAAATCTCTTGCCCTTGTGTCCCACTACCACCAACACCGGATTCAGGAAGTGCCAAAAAACGCTACATACAAAAGAACTTTTTGTTAGTTTAGTCAATGTAAAAATTAAAAATCAAACTATCACAATTCATCTCATGTAGAACAAAAAAAAATATCCTTTTGAATTTTTATTATTACCTGATATGTTTCTACATGGCTCATAAGTTTTTTTATCCTCTCTTCTGTTTCAGGTGTTTGAGGCACGTCTATCAAAGTATTAAATTCCGACCTTGCATCTTGTGCCTTTTTTTGCAACAAGAACACTGGAGATAGGGATGAAGAAAGCTCTTCCTCAAAGAGGGAATCATTAGGCGTACCATGGCTAGGTGTCTGCATATTTGAATAAAATTAATATTATTTCAATTATGTAAATAACTAAAATACCTGAAGATAGAGAAATGTTGGCACTTTACATGTTCTTCCGCTGGCCTCTTTCCGCGATCATCCCGTCTCGGGGTTGTTCCTGCACTGCTCTGATCAGTCTGCCACATTGCAATAAAATCATAAATGTAAAAACTTGAAAACAATATCTAACTTGAAAACACAAAATGAAAACTGAAATAATTTCTAATAAGACACCGGAAGACAGAGTTAGAGTTTCAAATATGCCTTGCATTGAATTCAATCCTGGAAACATGTCATTGCACATTAAGGCACCCAAACAAGAGACGAGTTGACAATGAAGACCTTATTGAATATATTGTTGGAGCAACTTCTAGTAAACTTGTTGTGAAGACGTTGAGGACATTTTTGGAGCAACATTGTTGAAGCTGATGGTATAGCATTGTTGGAGACGATCTTGAAGGGCCTTGAAGTGAAGCTTTTGGAGCAGCTATTGAAAAATCCTTAGAGCATTTAATTAAGGCACTTTCTATCTTCCATCACATTTTTCCTTTCAATATCCTTTAAACGATTTTGTTGATATTTAATGTTTGAAATCACGTTATAATTCCTTGATTATATGTGTTTGGGGACTTTCCCTTTGAAATTACCCAAAAATACCCGAGCAATTTTATCTTCAGGACGCATGTCTGACCCTATTGTTCAATATTTTAATTGATAGTAGTAAACATAGAGAGTTAAGGGGCTCTTGACTTGGTTTGGTTGGGCCATTATATCCCTAACATCTACTAGGGAGAACCCCCTTGAGTTGGAGGAGAGCTAGCCCAAAGTGAAAAGAGGTTGGTGAGGTGACAATGGGGCTATTGAATTACACATGGTATCACACTTTAGCTTTAGGACTTTATCTTGAGAAGTGCGAGATTTTGCTATATCAATTCTCAAATTGTTTACAACATTATTGTTAAGAACTAATAAGAAGTGATGTTGAGGGGTTTTTGGGTATAAGAAACAATACCATTTTAAAACTAGGGTTCTCAGTCCTTGGCATTCCTTCACCTAGGCCTAGGGGCACACTAGAATAATTTCACACTAAACCATGCAAACTTAAAAGTAACTTAACAGATCCATAAAGTAATAATAATCATAATTCCTAATTTCCTATTGTACAATATGATGCAAATTATTCAAACATGAAGCAATGAAGACATGCAATGTCTGAATTTCAAGATTGATGAACCAATACAAGAAGTTAGAAACTACAACTTTGATTCAATACTCTGTGTCCTAACTCCGGGAAGGAATCTAGTTTGTAGTACAAAACATGCATCGTGTATTATCAATTCTTAATTGACAACAAATAAAGGACATATACCTCATCAATTACTTCCCATTTTGTGTCTGTATGTTATATTCCTTATAAAGTGTCAAATTTCTCTCAAAGTAAGCAACCACTGAATAAAATAAAAAATAGTTGAGATATCATTGAGAAATGGTCATTTATTTCTTGAAAGGATCTTCACGATTTCTTTGGTTGTTTTTCATCTCAAGAAACAAGAAATGACCTAAGAAACTATCGTGATGTAATATAAGAAAAAACACGGTGCAATAGCCATTTTCAAAGCCAAATGATGTCCATTGAGGACATGGCCTTTATTTGGTCCCTGTTTCATAGGAGTTTCGGGTAGAAATGGAACTTTGTTGTACCATTTCCAGTAGTAAAAAGGGAAAACCTTCTTTTTCCATGGGAAATAATTTACCTTTCCTTTTTCAAGATAATCTAAATCACGAAAAATATGAACTATACTGCACACATTCTTGGATAATGTGAAAGTGGAAAAGGAATACCCTACACAAGTGATGCACACATGTACATTTGAACAATAATAGATTTTTGTAGTTGAAATGCAATGCTTGTTTTCATTTAAATGTAGGGTTTTTAAAGCAGGGAGAAATAATGGCTGCCAAATTAATAAGCGTTTCTTTAGGAAAAATTTAAATCTTAAAAGCGCTGAGGGCAAATCCAGGGCGAATGCTGTTATGCAAGAGCTCAGGGTGAATGCTGAGGGCGAATGCTGTTCTGCAAGAGCTAAGGGAGAATGCTGAGGGCGAATGCTGTTCTGCAAGAGCGGAGGGTGAATGCGTGCGTGATATCAGACGTTAATGTAGCACACATGTACATTTGAACACTAATAGATTTTTGTAGTTGAAATGCAATGCTTTTTTTCATTTAAATGTAGGGTTTTTAAAGCAGGGAGAAATAATGGCTGCCAAATTAATAAGCGTTTCTTTGGGAAAAATTTAAATCTTGTATTGGGTGATGAAGATAATATAGGGTATTGAATCTTGATTCTTAACATCTAGAGAGAACCCTACAGCCTAACACAATCCAATGGAATTGACCAAAAAAACCCAAATAGAGTCAACCCTACTATAGGAGGAAGGGCCTGCAGTAAGAACTTACCATTTTACAAGAGCTGAGGGCGAATGCTGTTCTGCAAGAGCTGAGGGCGAATGCTGTTCTGCAAGAGCTGAGGGCGAACGCTGAGGGCGAATGCTGAGGGCAAATGCTGTTCTGCAAGAGCTGAGCGTGAATGCTGAGGGCAAATGCTGTTCTGCAAGAGCTGAGGGAAAATGCTATTCTGCAAGAGCGGAGGGAAAATGCACGCGTCATATCAGACGTTAATGTAGCTATTGTGACGGATACGAAACAATAAAATCATTTTTATGTAGCGCGCATATAAATTTCGAATTTTTATGTAACGTGCATATAAGTTTCGTATTTTTATGTGGCGCGCATATAAGTGTCGTTATACCAACGGCGGAAAAAGCGTCGCTATTGCGACGGGTACCTAAACGTCGCAATGGCGACACCTAGACATTGTGTCGCACTTGCGACGATTGGAGTCGTCTCAATAGCGACGCTTTGGGCCATAGTGTCGCAATTGCGACATCTTCCTCCAAACGTCGCAATTGTGACACTTTTCTAAGTGTCGGTATTGCGACACTTTTCTATAAACGTCGGTATAGCGACGGTTTCGGGCGGGATGGAAAAAATTTGGGGAAATTTCCGACATTTGGTCAAAAGCGTCGGAACCGAGTGTCGTAATTTCCGCCAAATGTAGTAGTGACACTCTAAAACTCCCAGAAGACCAAATGAATCCACTTCTAGAAGACCCTGAACTGATTGACCAGACACAATGACCTCTTTCTTGATTTACAAATATGATTCCAAGAATACAACGAAGATATGCCCCAATGAGTAGAGATCATATCCCTGGGTTTCCACATAAGATGCCCCAGGTGAATTGGGATGACAACTAGCTTGTTTTTCAAGGTGAAAAGTTTGATGACCCTCTATTACATCTCATCAAATTTCATATACATGTATGGAGGTTGAAATTTGAATGGCATGAAGACTGCCTAATGAAAATGTTCATGTTAACATTAGAAGGAAAATCTAGGGATTGGTATGAATACTTAAGATCTAGTAGTTTGTTTTCTTTAAGAGACCTTGAATATGTGTTCTATGAGAACTATAAAGAAAGCACTACATCATTATCATTGGGTGCGATATATTATGATCCATCACAAAACATTACCCAACACATTATATATAATGAGGAAGCTTTGGAAGAGATGCAACCTGAAGATTTTTTAACAACTATTCATGAGTTTAATCTCCTATTGAAAAATTTTAAGAACATAGATGAATAAATTGAGGAAGAGATGATCCAAGAAATAAAGAAAATCCCTCAAGATATCCCTGAAAACTCAAATATTGATTCATCATCCCTTATAGCTGAGGCTCACGAAGACATTCAGCCTCAAAATCAGTCTTCAGAAGAGACAGAGAACTGTTGTACTTCTGTTCAAAGGGACATGGAAACATCTTCCCCTTTGACAGAGAAGGAAATAGATCAGACTATTTATAAACAGTCAACCTCTGAAACTTTCTGCAAAACAAACACTCTTGCCCATTCACATAGAGAACTTTGTTGTACAGATTTAGAAAGTTCTTTTGTAGATCAGAATGAATAAGGACCTACTAACATGCCAATATGTTTGACTCATGAAAATTTTTATTCTAATAAATTTTCAAACTTCAATTAGTCTTATGATTATGATGATTTCCAAGCAGAAACTAATCATGCAAGGCAACCAGCATTTGATTGGTGTTATGAGTTTCACCATCATCAGCTTGAAAGCCGAAATCATCCTTTTCGATCCATCATAAAAAGCTTTCACTTAATTGGGAATCAACAGCCTTTCAAATTAGAAGGTGAACAGAAGAGTAATGAAGAAATTTCTGAGCAAGAGGAAACCATTGAATACACCCCCACTCAAGAATATAATAACCTCTTCACAGAGTTCAGCCCACTGAATCCAAGCATACTAGGGCTACAAGAGGACAACACTGCCAAATATGATGAGTCCTCCAGTTCAGATGATGATGAAGAAGAGCGAGAGAAAC
Source organism: Pinus albicaulis (assembly GCA_034641835.2). Taxonomy (NCBI): domain Eukaryota; kingdom Viridiplantae; phylum Streptophyta; class Pinopsida; order Pinales; family Pinaceae; genus Pinus; species Pinus albicaulis. The sequence continues at coordinate 636,973,609 of CM076580.1, forward strand.
AAATACAAGACTATCCTTCTGTGGATATACCACCTTCCCAAGAAGAGACTTCTCCCTGCGTTAATGTCAAACTGTCATCCAAAGAACCTGAATGTATATTAGAAGCAAGCATATGTTTAGAGAAAGAAAATATTTCACTGTTTTCTATTGTGCAGGTTAAAGATGACGATACTTCCAAGCTACATACTGAAGAGATAGTCCTCAAAACTGATGTCTTGGAAGTAGATAATCTACCAATTGTGGAGGACCAAAAGGAAGAGAACCGTCATCTTTTCTTTGTTGATCCTATGGAAGAGTGTGTGGAAACCCCAACTGGCTCAAATTATCAAGCAGTGATCCTTTGCAAGAGCCAGAGACATGAAAAGCTGTCACCTTCTATGATAGCCTTGATATTGAAGGATAGTATTCAATATGTTCTATGGATACCTCTGACAAGCAGCCAAAGTTTCTTCTTCTTCTTGACATTACTCACTTGGCTGCATTGGCATTTTTGTATCATATGATAAATGTAAATTCTCCATGTTTAGAATAGGTTAGATAGGAATGTCAATAAAGCTCAGTTCTGAGCATGTAGATTAGTTGTTGTTTTCTGCTTTGAAGAAAAAGCAAAGATTCAAAAATACAAAAACAAAGAAAAGAAAGAAAAGAGGGCAGATTGTAAAAACAAGAAAGGTATAGCCCCATACCAAAAAGAGAAACAAATCTGAAAGCGTGCAAGCTTAAATGCCACTCCTACAAAACACACTTCTAGTTAGTCAAACAGCCTAATCTTTACTAATTAGTTTTAAATTTTCTGCTGATAGGATAGTGAATTCAATTTGCCAAACTATTTAATCTTGGCTTATCAGTAGATAGTTTAGGATAGAAATTAAAGGTTCAAACATGTTCAAAATCTGAACCTAAGTTTCCAAAGAGAGATGACTAAAATCTGTTTTATTTTCTGAGTAAAAAAAGAAGTAAATCTGGTTCTAATTAGCTCAAAATATGAACCAGAAAATAAGGAAGAGGCAGCTCAAACAAGAGCCAAAACAGAGTTGTAAAAAGAGAAGGCCATGATGAGAAACTTTCAGATCTTAAGCCTTCCATTTTGTTTTAATCCCAACAGATAGTAGAATAGGTAGAGAAGCATCTGAAGTCAACTGTTTAATCTGAGTTCAGGGAGAAATAAGGAGTAGAATTAGATCAGTTTTATGCTTTTAAAAGAATAAAATGTTGTGAAAAGAGTTTGCCAATCCAAGTGCACTCTAATGAAGAAATTTTTTTAGATCAGTAGGATTGGGTAGGTAGAAAGTTTGTATTGATGAAGGTCCATTGTTTTCATGGCTGCTAATATGTTTTCAGAGAAGACCATCCCAGCAAAGGAAGGGCAGCCCAATGGATCAGGCAGAGGTCAGCCTCCCAGAGAACACAATGGATGTGGCACAGGTCAGCCTCCCAGAGAATGCAAGTCTGAAGTTCTTGATGCCTTCAAGAAGGCATCATCCCCAAGTGGAGCCACTATTAGCCACCTATAAAAAATTTTATAGCAAAAGGTGGCTAAGACTTTTTGAGCCTTCAAGGAACAAATTTCATTGCTAAAAATTGTTGGCTCTTGAAGACTCTTGTAGGCCTCATGCCTCTCCTCTGTCCAAATCTTCACTGTTGTTCCTTTTCTTATACTAAAAAATCCTGCTGATTTCCAAGCCAGAATACTGCTGCAAGCACCTTTTTCCCCCTTCCCTTCTTCCAAAACTAACCTTATTTTAACCCTTTCATCTCCCATGAAAAATCCCTCATTTTCATGATTTTTCCCTTTCCCCTTCATCAAAACCCTTTGATAAGGTTTAAAGACTCCTTATTTGCCTTATCGGAACCCATCTAAACCATTGAAATGCATGTTTTATATGTATTTTAGTCTTTAGCCCCTCCTTTTTTAACCCTGGTCGTATTACCCTTCATATAACCCTCGGCCCCGCAGTCGAGCGCCAAGCCGCATTATAAATATATATAAAACCTTTGGTTATATGAATTTTTCTATTTTTATTATGTTATAAACTTTTCCGCCTGTTAAAAAACCCCAGTCAACCTCCACTGTCGATCTGATCTGTAGATCAACGATGCGGAGTCCGTCTCCTCGGTGGTCCCCGCATTCCACTCACCATTCCAAAAACCGCAATGTATTCATCGCACCGCCTTTGGGGAAAAGGTGGTTTTTTCCTGATCGGCAGCGATTCCATACGCTGGCCGACACGCGTCCTGGGCACTGTTCATAAAACCGTCGTCTATCGTGCGTTAACGTTCGAACGTGGACCCCGCGCGATATTGGCATCCATCGTCCGATCTGGGGCGGGCCATCCAGCGGCTATCGCTTACCGAAGATGCCCGACAGTTAACCAGGCTACGGCACGGTCATTGAAGCATCTCCGCCATCGATTTGATCTGTAGATCGATGGCCCGCGTTTTTTCGCTCTAATTCACCGTTTTGACTTTTCTCCTCTTCTCTCGACCGTCGATCTCTGCGCGATCGACGACTCCGATTTAAACATTTCTTCCGCCTTCCCTTTGATACCTCTGATCAATCTCAACCGTTGGATGATGCCATCCAACGACCATGCTTCCTCCACGTGCCTTCTGAAGCAGTAAACCTATATATGCATGGATTTTATAATTTTTGTTCGTATTTTGCGGGGTTTTAATGGTTTTTCCGCCATGACTGAAGAAATTTCAAAGGTAGAGTGTGACGATCCTCCTACCTTCGATTCACTAAATAAAATCATCGCAGGGTTTAGACTTCACATTTTATCAATGATTCGCGAGTCATTGATGCCATTCGACCCCTGCGCAGCCTTGCACACCAGCAGAAAAACATGAATCAAGCACAGTGAAAGAGTATCAGTGCAGAAAACCAAAAATATGATAGAATAGAAGATTAAAGACATATTTCGCGGGGATCATGGCTAAGAATGTTTATCAAAAGCCTAATCCCCGATTTAAAACATATTTTAAAGAAAATATGAAGTGTTTTATTGACAGGAAAACCTCCACCGCCACAATTGAGGAAAATTGATCCCTCTAGCTACCACGATGCCACCTGTGCCTCAAAGTATTCAATCAGAGGCCGAATTTATTGATCAGGATCAGATATTTGTCTCAAAACGCAGCCGAAGAGGAAACTCTACCAAGGAAATTAATGACAAACATCTGCAGAGTTACTTCGACGCCACATAGAGCCTCAAAGGTCAACAAAAGCTCCCACCGAGCTTAATCTTTATGTAAAAAAATTTAATACAGAGGACACCTATGTAAGTTTCTTCATTGAGCCCCCAAAGGCCTAGAAACCATTAAATATGTATCAATTGTAATTGAGATATTTTATCAGATCTCACCTCCTTATTCTTATATATATATACTACTACAGAAGATGAGTGAGGGTTTGGTTGTAGAACTTTGAAATATATTTGAGCTTAAACTTCTGATTGTAAATAGTGTTCATTGGATCTTGGAGCTCTACTTGTGATAGATAGGTTAGGCTGAGATGTGTAGATAGTTTCTAAACTAAAGCACTAGACTTAAAGCTGTAACTGGTGTTGTAGACAATTTTGTCACTCCTAGAGACAGCCTAGAGTTGCCATAGACTAGTTCCTAGGACATCTTATCATAGCAAGGGAGCATGAAATATAGCTTGGGTGTCAATCCAAATTCTCTCCTGCTATCTCTTGTTAAACAAGGAAATTAGTTTAAATGGAACCAAACTCTCTCAGAAGCTGATACAAAGATAAGAATAATGTAGGAAGAGCATGCAAAACTCCAATACAAACGCATCAGACAGTTAAGAGACAGCTTACTGCAAAGAGGGCCAGTTCAAATAATATGCCACAAAAATCAAATATCAGAAAGTGGATGCAGTGAAGAAACATGACGAAGATACTAGTTAGCATGAGGCTGATACCCAGATACACAACAAAACCACATACGGGCTTATCCAACTAAGAATCCATACATGAAAATGGCGTTTTAAAAGCACCCTCCTCAAGTAACTAATATAGCAGAAAATATGGATGAAATGAACATGGAACAGTATATCATGACTAGGCCTATTTAAAGCGCTTGACTAATCCAAGTATGGGCACCAACTAGGATGAATCCATAATTAAGACCAGTGAGCCACTCGCATTCTAGAACATGATACAAGAAGATAAATAGCATGGAATGAGATTTTATATTAACACATAAGAGAAAATTACATACTGTGAGATACCAAAGACCAGAATCCTCATTACAATTATAACTCCTCCTCACTGAGACCCTACGGGCTCTGAGCCTTCATACAGAAACTTTACAAGATGTATACAAAGCCTTTCACTGCACAGTTTGCTGATAGAAATCTGGAACCTTTACAATGTCTTTCTTCTGGGTTTTTATAGAAGAAACAGAAAACTCTGGAGAACGAGGTAGGTGATGCACATTAAATTTGCCTAATTTGAACAAAATGGCGGAAACATTCGTGCCTATACTGCTGAGTAAATATGCTGTACTGTATGTACTCTGCTGCTGCTCTATGGAATAAATGCTGAGGATGAAAATCTCCTCGTAAACAAGACATAAAAATTAAAATATACAAGCACTCTGTACTTGGCTGAAAGAGAAACTTGTTGTAATAAGGCCTGGAGGATATTGGTGTTTATGCATGGTACTCTCAATCCCTTGAGCCCCGAGCTGAAATTTAAATTCTCAATGCCAAAAACCGAACTCCTCAATCTTCTGCTGATATTCTTTGTGGCATCATTAATTTTTTCATCTAACAAAACCTACCCCTTTTGAATTGCTTTGAGGGATTTGATAAATATCAATCTCGCTTCATTAAATGAAAGTCTTGTCTGTATACCTCTCCAGATCTTTGTTCCACAATTCTACGTCTACTGAATGGTCCTTTGGAGTGAATTCGACCTTTCTAATGGAGGCTGCAGATTATTATCATCCTTTTTTATTGAAAACCCTGCAAAAATCTACGAACATATTAAAGGAGAACAGACTCATGGGTGGTGGATGCGGCGATGACCATGGAGTGGTGATGTAGATGCGAACTTGGTCAAGTAACAAGTTGTAGTTGGGCCCTGACCGTCCGTTTTCGAAGTAAGATCCACGGCTACAAATGTATTTAAAGGCGATGGGACAGTGGCGGAACAGTTGAGAGCGGTGAAAACAGTGAAGAGTGGCGGAAGAGAGAGTTATAATGTAAAGGCCCAAAGATCTCATTTGAGCGAATTACGAAGAAAATCAGGGAAAAGCAATGAAATGGAGTGGCGGGCGTGGGGACCACCGGGTTAAATAAAATTTATAATAAGGTTTTATAATATAATACGCAGCAGGAGAAGAATGTTATAGAAGGTGATGAGGTGGACGGGAATGACCGTACGAGGCGGGACCCACACGACCATCACAATATCGCAAAAAGGAGCGGGGGGAAAATGCATTGGGGGGCACTGAAATTGCAATTGCGTGATCAGGCGGAAAAACTTTGTATAAATAATACAAATGCCATTTTAGACTTTACAAAGGAGAAATGGGGTTTTGCAATGAACGAGTGGAGGATTAGTAAGGTGGGACCCAAGGGGCGCATCGCAGATTCGCAAATGGAGAAAGCGCGATGGGGAGACGGTGGTGCAACAGGAAACTGCGCTCTGCGCTTTGCGATGGAGGGATCACGCGACGCACAAAATTGCGACTAGCAGAAGTGCGACGGGAGAATATGCGATCGGGCGGAAAAATGCGATGGCGCGATTGGACGATCACATCGCAAATATTTGCGACGGATCAAACGGTCATAACCAATGAAAATGCGATCTGCGATGGATGCGATTAGCACATTAAGAGTAGGAACTCAGTTTTAGGCTAGGAGCGCATGTGGGGAAGTGGTTGGGGCTTGTAGCAAAGGGGCTAGGGCTTATACATTTTCACATATGAATTTTCAGCCTTTTAAAATGCGATCTGCGGATAGAAAATGACCCGATGTTCTTTGATAAGCGCCTATTGTTATTACTCTCGGCTCTGGCTTTTGGTCTCGTGGAGGAAAGGATCATAGGCTTAGCAGAAGGGGCTGGGATTTTCATTACTTTGGATATGAGCCCGTGATGCTTTCTAATGCGTTTTAGGAGGCGGGAAAGGCAACAGTAGGCAAGAATGAATTTCTTAAGCTATGGTAGGGAATTTGAGAGGTTCCAGAGGGAGTTGAAGACCAAAATTTGAATGAGGGGCTGACATGCTACAACATCGGCTCCATCTGGGGACGGCACGTTCATTCCTGGACGTGTCGATAACTTGCAGACCATCTGATCATGAACTAGGTGGATTTTGCTCTTCAGCACCTCTAGTTTTCACTTCATAATTAATCAGCACACGCACATTATTAAAAGAATGATGAAACAAAAAGAAAAATAATGTACAATATAATACACCAGGCTGTCTTTGCCTCCTGGGTCCCATACTTTGCTTTGCTGGTATCCATTAGTTGCATTATTCTTCAACTGTACCCTTCTATGTTTCCATATTTTGTTCTGCAACTTGCCTCCAGCTATGCTTTCACATTTTGTTCTTGTTTTTCCATTGCCAAACTTTCTCTGATTTCTTGCTGCTATCTGTTGTTTCTGAGACACCTTCATCATCAGTCTTCTGATGTAGTCAATCTCTATGTCCAGCCTTTCTTTTGTCTGGAAGTTACTTTGCCCACTGTTGTCTTCGATTTTTGTTGCTGCTACTGTCTCGAACATTACTATCGATGTTGCCTCTTTTGCTAAAAATGTGGCTGCTTCACAAACTTCCTGAATATCTCTCAGGATACCTCCTTCTGCAACATTTTTTTGTTCATCACCTGCAAATTTACCTTTAAAAGGTAAATTACCTTTTAATTCTTTAACTGTAGTAGCATAATCGTTCATTCTTCCTTGTGTACTAGTAAGCATATTTAAATTCTGCAAACTAGTATCTGCTCCTGCTCCTTTCACAACTTCAGGCATTTTCACTTCAGTGCCTGCAATTTCGTTCTCTTCTCTAAATGTTTTCAGCAAACAATTCAACCATTTGTCTACAAGCATTTCATCAATATGCTACATATTTGTTTCAGCATACTCTTCTTCTTCTTCCTTGACAATCTTCAGTAATTTTCCTTTACCCGCTTGATTGCTTCTGGCAATCAAATCAAGTTCTTCAGATTTTGGACTCCTATCTTCTATTAGAATGGAATTCTGATTTCCCATCACTGTAGTAGCTCCAAAATTCTGTCCTCTAGTCCTCTATTTGTCTATCAGATACATCAGCTTCTTCTTGTCATTATCAGTAATAACAAGTTCCTTCACATGAGACAGGGTTGCCTCACCTTCCTTCTTCTGCGATAGTTCATCTGTATCTAAGACAACTCCAAAGGGTGGATTGTCTTCTGCAATACCTGTCAACACAGCCGAATTTTCAGTTTCGAAATCATGAGACCCAAAAGTCTTACTTGATGATTCAGTCACCAATTCTTTTCTCAGAAATCTTAAGTCTCTCCCAGGACCCAGGAAGTCTTCACTGTCTTCATTTCCTTGTATCTTTACATCCTGCAATTCCCAATTTAGAAATTGAGGTTCTCCTTCCTATATTGAATCATATTTATTCAACATACTCTCCAGCAATCTGATTTCTTTATTCCATGGATTAAAGTCCTTCACCGAATTTCATTCCTCCTTTCTTTGACTATCAAGTGGTGTCAAATTTCTTTCGTCAGCATCAATCTCCATGTTGGAGAATTCACCTTCTATTGCTAGGAATCCCGTCATCTTTTCTTCATCATCAAAGACCTGCCAGGGCTTGATATTATCTGGGGTGAATGCTGCTTCTGGAGGAAGTATGAAAGAGGCGACTTGAGATTGATATGCTGGTTGTTTCAACAGTTTAGTCAAGGGGACTAGGATTTTGATCTTCTCAATTTCTTTTTGTAAATTGAAAGAAAAAGAGGATTTTTCTCCGTCACTATTTGAAAAGGAAAGATTCGCATCTTCCAGTCCATAGGCAGCGCCTTCGGTGGAGTCATCTACTAGACCTTCCAGGTGCAATGGGTGTAGTACCTGATCATGCTGCTCCTTTGCTTCCCTTGGCAATATTTGTAATGGTGGTCTTCTATACTGAGGATTATAACCTCTATTCAGAACATTCTGAAAATTTTTGGGGGCTGGATTTAGGGCTTCCCATTCAAGCTTAACTATCTTTTCAATCATTTTACTTATTTCTTCCATTCGGTCCGAATCTTTATCCTGGTTGGAAGTAGATACCTCCTCTTCACCTCTTCTTCTGGCATCCTGCTCAACTTTTCCTTTTGATTTTTCGGTGGCTGCAAAACTTGCTTCTAATTCTAGAGCATCTATCTAAGCATCATCCAAAGTGACAGGCATTCTTTCCCGCAGACAGAAACCAAATTCTGAGTCAAAGGCTGCTACAAAAACAACTTTAGCAGCAGTTTGATGAGGCTTCATATCAGCAGGAAGGATCAAATACAATTTATTAAATATTTTAATAAATTTTTCCACCCCCTCATTTGGTTTCTTCTTCAGAGTATTGAATTCAATAAGACAAAGCCCATGATCTTTCTTTTCTCCCCATTTCCTGAGAAAAACTTCTTCCATTCTTTCCCAGATATTTATAGAGCGATCTGCCAATGTTTTAAACCATTTTCGTGCCTCGCCATCCAGAGATTGAAAAAATAGTATTAAGACCACATCCAAATGTTCTACATTTAATTTTTCTGCGAAAGAGCAGAAAGTCTCAATATGTTTCTGCGCATCAATCTCATTCTCGCCATTAAATCTGGGCAATATTTTCAAATAATCCTGAGGCATATCATTCAACACTTGGGGTAGGGCTAGGGGAGCATATTTATTTAACAAAAAGGCTGGAACATTAGCCATCAGAGGAGGTGGGGGTCATGCAACAATTTGGTGTACGAATGGAGGAAGCGGAGGAGGTGGAAGTGAGGTATGAGTAACAGTAGGAATATAATGCATAGCAGCTTGAGGTGTGGATGTAAACAATTCGCGGTTAACAGGAGCTACCTCTGCAACTTCTTTGACTTCTTCAGCCTCAGGGGTAGGATGAAAGTTCTCTTTGGTTCTAGCACTTCCTGGGTAGAGCTATACGGTAATGTCGGGATTTTCCTCAGCGGAGTCGGGATTTTCTAATGGAATTTCTTGAGAAGAAGAGGATGGATAATATTCTACGGGAACTCAGGGATTTCAGCATGGGCTGATTTCTTCTCTGGATCAGACACAGGTGTTTTCGGCTGAGACGTATCTGACCTCAAATGTGGCTTACGAGAATCCAGGACTACCAATAGATTTATCAAATAAAAAACAGTGGAGTCGCCAAGGTGAGAGATATACAACTCTTCAACTCTCTGTGCTCACCGGATTAGAGAGTGAAAACAATTTGTTGAGGCCCAGGGAAAATGATTTTCTTGAATTCGTTCCCCGGCAACGGCGCCAAAAAGATGTTGTAGACAATTTTGTCACTCCTAGAGACAGCCTGGAGTTGCCATAGACCAGTGCCTAGGACATCTTATCATAGCAAGAGAGCATGAAATATAGCTTGGGTGTCAATCCAAATGCTCTCCTGCTATCTCTTGTTAAACAAGGAAATTATTTTAAATGGAACCAAACTCTCTCAGAAGCTGATACAAAGATAAGAATAATGTAGGAACAGCATGCAAAACTCCAATACAAAAGCATCAGACAGTTAAGAGACAGCTTACTGCAAAGAGGGCCAGTTCAAATAATATGCCACAGAAATCAAATATCAGAAAGTGGATGCGGTGAAGAAACATGAAGAAGATACTAGTTAGCATGAGGCTGATACCCAGATACACAACAAAACCACATATGGGCTTATCCAACTAAGAATCCATACATGACAATGGCGTTTTAAAAGCACCCTCCTCAAGTAACTAATATAGCAAAAAATATGGATGAAATGAACATGGAATAGTATATCATGACTAGGCCTATTTAAAGCGCTTGACTAATCCAAGTATGGGCACCAACTAGGATGAATCCTTACTTAAGACCAGTGAGCCACTCGCATTCTAGAACATGATACAGGAAGATAAATAGCATGAAATGAGATATTATATTAACACATAAGAAAATATTACATATTGTGGGATACCAAAGACCAGAATCCTCATTACAGTTATAACTCCTCCTCACTGAGACCCTACGGGCTCTGAGCCTTCATACAGAAGCTTTACAAGATGTATACAAGAACTTCTCACTGCACAGTTTTCTGATAGAAATCTGGAACCTTTACAATGTATCTCTTCTAGGTTTTTATAGAAGAAACAAAAAACTCTGGAGAACGAGGTAGGTGATGCACATTAAATTTGCCTAATTTGAACAAAATGGCGGAAACATTCGCGCCTATACTGCTGAGTAAATATGTTGTACTGTATGTACTATGTTGCTGTTCTATGGAATAAATGCTGAGAATGAAAATCTCCTCGTAAACAAGACATAAAAATTAAAATATACAAGCACTCTGTACTTGGCTGAAAGAGAAACTTGTTGTAATAAGGCCTGGAGGATATTGGTGTTTATGCATGGTACTCTCAATCCCTTGAGCCCCGAGCTGAAATTTAAATTCTCAATGCCGGACACCGAACTCCTCAATCTTCTGCTGATATTCTTTGTGGCATCATTAATGTTTTCATCTAACAGAACCGCCCCTTTTGAATTGCTTTGAGGGATTTGATAAATATCAATCTCGCTTCATTAAATGAAAGTCTTGTCTGTATACCTCTCCAGATCTTTGTTCCACAATTCTACGTCTACTGAATGGTCCTTTGGAGTGAATTCGACCTTTGTAATGGAGGATGCAGATTATTATCATCCTTTGTTATTGAAAACCCTGCAAAAATCTACGAACATATTAAAGGAGAACAGACTCAGGGGTGGTGGATGCGGCGATGACCATGGAGTGGTGATGTAGACGCGAACTTGGTCAAGTAACAGGTTGCAGCTGGGCCCTAACCGTCCGTTTTCGAAGTAAGATCCATGGCTACAAATGTATTTAAAGGCGATGGGACAGTGGCGGAACAGTTGAGAGTGGTGAAAACAGTGAAGAGTGGTGGAAGAGAGAGTTATAATGTAAAGGCCCAAAGATCTTCATTTGAGCGAATTACGAAGAAAATCAGGGAAAAACAATGAAACGGAGCGGCGGGCGTGGGGACCACCGAGTTAAATAAACTTTATAATAAGGTTTTATAATATAATACGCAGCAGGAGAAGAATGTTATAGAAGGTGATGAGGTGGACGGGAATGACCATACGAGGCGGGACCAACACGGCCATCGCAATATCGCAAAAAGGAGCGAGGGGAAAATGCATTGGGGGGCACTGAAATTGCGATTGCGCGATCAGGCGGAAAACCTTTGTATAAATAATACAAATGTCATTTTAGAATTTACAAAGGAGAAATGGGGTTTTGCAATGAACGAGTGGAGGATTAGTAAGGTGGGACCCAAGGGGCGCATCGCAGATTCACAAATGGAGAAAGCGCGATGGGGAGACGGTGGTGCAACAGGAAACTGTGCTCTGCGCTTTGCGATGGAGGGATCACGCGACGCGCAAAATTGCGACTAGCGGAAGTGCGACGGGAGAATATGCGATCGGGCGGAAAAATGCGATGGCGCGATTGGACGATCACATCGCAAATATTTGCGACGGATCAAACGGTCATAACCAATGAAAATGCGATCTGTGATGGATGTGATTAGCACCTTAAGAGTAGGCACTCGGTTTTAGGCTAGGGGCACATGTGGGGAAGTGGTTGGGGCTTGTAGCAAAGGGGCTGGGGCTTAATACATTTTCACATATGAATTTTCAGCCTTTTAAAATGCGATTTGAGGATAGAAAATGACCCGATGTTCTTTGATAAGCGCCTATTGTTATTACTCTCGACTCTAGATTTTGGTCTCGTGGAGGAAAGGAGCAGAGGCTTAGCAGAAGGGGCTGGGCTTTTCATTACTTCGGATATGAGCCCGTGATGCTTTCTAATGCGTTTTAGGAGGCGGGAAAGGCAACAGTAGGCAAGAATGAATTTCTTAAGCTATGGTAGGGAATTTGAGAGGTCCCAGAGGGAGTTGAAGACCAAAATTTGAATGAGGGGCTGACATGCTACGACATCGGCTCCATCTGGGGACGACACGTTCGTTCCTGGACGTGTCGAGAACTTGCAGACCATCTGATCATGCTCTAGGTGGATTCTGCTCTTCAGCACCTGTAGTTTTCACTTCATAATTAATCAGCACACGCACATTATTAAAAGAATGATGAAACAAAAAGAAAAATAATGTACAATATAATACACCAGGCTGTCTTTACCTCCTGGGTCCCATACTTTGCTTTGTTGGTATCCATTAGTTGCATTATTCTTCAACTGTACCCTTCTATGTTTCCATATTTTTTTCTGCAACTTGCCTCCAGCTATGCTTTCACATTTTGTTCTTGTTTTTCCATTGCCAAACTTTCTCTGCTTTCTTGCTGCTATCTGTTGTTTCTGAGACACCTTCATCATCAGTATTCTGATGCAGTCAATCTCTATGTCCAGCCTTTCTTTTGTCTGGAAGTTACTTTGCCCACTGCTGTCTTCGATTTTTGTTGCTGCTACTGTCTCGAACATTACTATCGATGTTGCCTCTTTTGCTAAAAATGTGGCTACTTCACAAACTTCCTGAATATCTCTCAGGATACCTCCTTCTGCAACATTCTTTTGTTCATCACTTGCAAATTTACCTTTAAAAGGTAAATTACCTTTTAATTCTTTAACTGCCGTAGCATAATCGTTCATTCTTCCTTGTGTACTAGTAAGCATATTTAAATTCTGCAAACTAGTATCTACTCCTACTCCTTTCACAACTTCAGGCATTTTCACTTCAATGCCTGCAATTTCGTTCTCTTCTCTAAATGTTTTCAGCAAACAATTCAACCATTTGTCTACAAGCATTTCATCAATATGCTGCATATTTGTTTCAACATACTCTTCTTCTTCTTCCTTGAAAATCTTCAGTAATTTTCCTTTACCCGCTTGATTGCTTCTGGCAATCAAATCAAGTTCTTCAGATTTTGGACTCCTATCTTCTATCAGAATGGAATTCTGATTTCCCATCACTGTAGTAGCTCCAAAATTCTGTCCTCTAGTCCTCTCTTTGTTTATGAGATACATCAGCTTCTTCTTGTCATTATCAGTAATAACAAGTTCCTTCACATGAGATAGGGTTGCCTCACCTTCCTTCTTCTGCAATAGTTCATATGTATCCAAGACAACTCCAAAGGGTGGATTGTCTTCTGCAATACCTGTCAACACAGCCGAATTTTCAGTTCTGAAATCATGAGACCCAAAAGTCTTACTTGATGATTCAGTCACCAATTCTTTTCTCAGAAATCTTAAGTCTCTCCCAGGACCCAGGAAGTCTTCACTGTCTTCATTTCCTTGTATCTTTACATCCTACAATTCCCAATTTAGAAATTGAGGTTCTCCTTCCTGTATTGAATCATATTTATTCAACATACTCTCCAGCAATCTGATTTCTTCATTCCATGGATTAAAGTCCTTCACCGAATTTCATTCCTCCTTTATTTGACTATCAAGTGGTGTCAAATTTCTTTCGTCAGCATCAATCTCCATGTTGGAGAATTCACCTTCTATTGCTAGGAATCCCGTCATCTATTCTTCATCATCAAAGACCTGCCAGGGCTTGATATTATCTGGGGTGAATGCTGCTTCTGGAGGAAGTATGAAAGAGGCGAATTGAGATTGATATGTTGGTTGTTTCAACAGTTCAGTCAAGGGGACTGGGATTTTGATCTTCTCAAGTTATTTTTTTAAATTGAAAGCAAATGAGGATTTTTCTCCGTCACTATTTGAAAAGGAAAGATTCGCATCTTCCAGTCCATAGGCAGTGCCTTCGGTGGAGTCATCTACTAGACCTTCCAGGTGCAATGGGTGTATTACCTGATCATGCTGCTCCTTTGCTTCCCTTGGAAATATTTGTAATGGTGGTCTTCTATACTGAGGATTATAACCTTTGTTTGGAACATTCTAAAAAATTTTGGGGGCTAGATTCAGGGCTTCCCATTCAAGCTTAACTATCTTTTCGATCATTTTACTTATTTCTTCCATTCGGTCCGAATATTTATCCTGGTTGGAAGTAGATACCTCCTCTTCACCTCTTCTTCTGGCATCCTCTTTGACTTTTCCTTTTGATTTTCCGGTGGCTGCAAAATTTGCTTCTAATTCTAGAGCATCTGTCTGAGCATCATCCAAAGTGACAGGCATTCTTTCCCGCAGACAGAAACCAAATTCTGAGTCAAAGGCTGCTACAAAAACAACTTTAGCAGCAGTTTGATGAGGCTTCATATCAGCAGGAAGGCTCAAATACAATTTATTAAATCTTTCAATAAATTCTTCCACCCCCTCATTTGGTTTCTTCTTCAGAGTATTGAATTCAATAAGACAAAGCCCATAATCTTTCTTTTTTCCCCATTTCCTGAGAAAAACTTCTTCCATTCTTTCCCAGGTATGTATAGAGCGATCTACCAATGTTTTAAACCATTTTCGTGCCTCGCCGTCCAGAGATTGAACAAATAGTCTTAAGACCACATCCAAATGTTCTACATTTAAGTTTTCTGCGAAAGAGCAGAAAGTCTCAATATGTTTCTGCGCATCAATCTCATTCTCGCCATTAAATTTGGGCAATATTTTCAAATAATCCTGAGGCATATCATTCAACACTTGGGGTAGGGCTAGGGGAGCATATTTATTTAACAAAAAGGCTGGAACATTAGCCATCAGAGGAGGTGGGGGTTGTGCGACAGTTTGGTGTACGAATGGAGGAAACGGAGGAGGTGGAAGTGAGGTATGAGTAACAGTAGGAATATAATGCACAACAGCTTGAGGTGTGGATGTAAACAATTCACGGTTAACAGGAGTTGCCTCTGCAACTTCTTTGACTTCTTCAGCCTCAGGGGTAGGATGAAAGTTCTCTTTGGTTCTAGCACTTCCCCTGGGTGGACTATCTGAGTAATATTCAGGATTTTCCTGAGTGGAGTCGGGATTTTCTAATGGAATTTATTGAGAAGAAGAGGATGGATAATCTTCTACGGGAACTCAGGGATTTCAGCACGGGCTGATTTCTTCTCTGGATCAGACATAGGTGTTTTCGGCTGAGACGTATCTGACCTCAAATGTGGCTTATGAGAAGCCAGGACTACCAATAGATTTATCAGATAAACAACAGTGGAGTCGCCAAGGTGAGAGATATGCAACTCTTCAACTCTCTGTGCTCACCTGATTAGAGAGTGAAAACAATTTTTCGAGGCCCAAGGAAAATGATTCTCTTGAATTCGTTTCCCGGCAACGGCGCCAGAAAGATGTTGTAGACAATTTTTCCTCTAGGGAAGCGACCTAGAGTTTCCATGAACCGGAGGTGCCTGGGACACGTCACTGTCATAGCGAGGGGGGAACGTAGAAATATGCGGGTGTCGGTCCGATGTCTCCACCATGTCTCTTGTTCAACAAGGAAATTATGGTTACGTCGGAACCAAGCTTTCTCGGAAAGACGTGCAAAGATAAGAATAATGTATGGGAATAGCCATGCAAAAACTCCAATACAAACTCATCGAAGACCGATTTAAGAGACGACTTCTGCCAAAGAGAGCCGATTCAAATATTATGCCCTTCAAATATTATGCCACGAATCAAATGTCGATAATGTTGCGGTGAAGAAACAGAAAGTATGCTAAGATTGTGTAAGGTGGGATACCCGAGATACACAAAAAAAACCACATACAGGCTTATCCAACTAAGAATCCATACATGAAAATGGCGTTTTAAAAGCACCCTCCTCAAGTAACTAATATAGCAGAAAATATGGATGAAATGAACATGGAACAGTATATCATGACTATGCCTATTTAAAGTGCTTGACTAATCCAAGTATGGGCACCAACTAGGATGAATCCTTACTTAAGACCAGTGAGCCACTCGCATTCTAGAACATGATACAAGAAGATAACTAGCATGAAATGAGATATTATATTAACACATAAGAAAAGGTTACATATTGTGGAATACCAAAGACCAAAATCCTCATTACAGTTATAACTCCTCCTCACTGAGACCCTACGGGCTCTGAGCCTTTACACAAAAGCTTTACAAGATGTATACAAGAACACTATCATGGGTTTGCTCATAGAAATACGGAACCTTTACAATGTGTTTTCTGCAGGTTTTTATAAAAGAAACAGAGAAAACTACGGAAACGGTGGAAGTGATGCACATTAGGTTGCCCTAATTTGAACAAAATGGCGGAAACATTCGCTTTATCTTCTTTGAGTAAATATGTTGTCTTTATTATTGCTATTAGCACTCTGTCGATAAATACCGAGGATGAAAATCTCCCCTGCGTAAAAAAGACATAAAATTAAAATATACAAACACTACGGTAACCCTGGCTGAAAGAAACTTGTTCATGGGAAGGCATGGAGGATATTGGTGTTTTTGTACATCAATTCTGATCCCTTGAGCCCGAAAGTTTGAAATTTAAATTCTCGATGTTCACCCTGCAAAACTCCTCAATATTCTACTAATATTCTTTTGGCATCATTATTTTCATTGGTTTCCTTTGGATGCTTTGAGGTTTGATAAATATCAAATCCTCGCTGGTAAATGAAAGTCTTGTCTGTATACCTCTGCAGATCTTTGTTCCACAATTCTACGTCTACTGAATGGTCCTTTGGAGTGAATTCGACCTTTGTAATGGAGGCTGCAGATTATTGTCATCCTTTGTTATTGAAAACCCTGCAAAAATCTACGAACATATTAAAGGAGAACAGACTCAGGGGTGGTGGATGCAGCGATGACCATGGAGTGGTGATGTAGACGCGAACTTGGTCAAGTAACAGGTTGCAGCTGGGCCCTGACCGTCCGTTTTCGAAGTAAGATCCATGGCTACAAATGTATTTAAAGGCGATGGGACGGTGGCGGAACAGTTGAGAGCGGTGAAAACAGTGAAGAGTGGCGGAAGAGAGAGTTATAATGTAAAGGCCCAAAGATCTTCATTTGAGCGAACCCCGAAAAATCGGGGGAAAAAAAGAAACGGGAGCGAGCGGGCGTGGGGACCACGGGGTTAAATAAAATTTATAATAGGGTTTTTATATTATAATACGTAACGGAAGGGAAAGATATTGTAGAGGTGATGTGGTGGTGGGGAATGACCGTACGGTGGACTCACACGTCGCCCGCAATATCGCAAAAAGAAGCGAGAAAAATGCATTGGGGGGGGTGTTCGCACGCTGAGGTACGTCCCCTGCGGAAAAGCCCGATCCCTACTAGCCCAAAACGGGTCTAGTAACAATCATCAAATGCTACAGCGCAAGTTCCTAATTGCGGATAAACAGACCAACGATGGAGGCCTACCTGGAGTCCAGTGCTATGATTCGTAGAAGAGACAACGTTCCCGTTCCTCAGCCTCGGCAGATCACGATCCCCACGATCTCCGTGAATGGACACCTGCACATGCAAGAAACAACATGAATACAAGCATAAAATCCAGAATACGCAACTATATATCAGTCAGAAAGGATATAACTCATCATTATCATAAGTGAAAAACAGAGTGGAACCATAACCAGTAATCATTCATTAATAAGCAATCGAAAGAGAGTACAACCAATGTTCTGACGCTGAGGTCTCCTTCGGAGGGGTCTCCAGTCGTACACGTCTCGCAAAGCCTGCCAGGGATGGGACAAGCCTCTCTTAGAGTCTCTCGACGATAGTCTCCTTGCTCAAGTTTGGCCTTAAGGGAAAAATGAGGGCTCTTGCAGCATGAAGGCTCTTGGGAATTTGAGAACTTGGAGATTCAAAGCTTAGGCACTTCAAGACTAGCCTGAAATGGAAATGAGCTAGCTTTTATAGATGGAGGAAGGGGAATTGGGATCCCTATAATTTTGGGATTGGCCCTATCTTCAAGGAAGCTTCCATGAGAGGTGGCAAACCACTTCCCTTCCATGGAACTTCCGGAGCCAAACCTCCCAACTCAAGATAGATAGTAGTTTCTGAGTCTGTTAAAACGAAACTTCTGCCATTCTTATTTAAAAAACACTCCTTAAATTGGCTGGCGCGACTGCAACTCTGGGACAGAGCGCCAGTTGGTGGGGCCTCTTTGTATGATTTTCTTCATTGGCGCGAGTGTCGAACTGGATACCCGCGCCAATCCAAAAAGGGATGTTTTTTATGGTTTTTTGCAAGGAGATGTCTTCAGGGAAATTTAAGCTCATGTTTAGATGAATGCAATGATAATGGTTTCAAGGCATGACATTTCTCACAGGTCACAAAATGGGCCCTCCAATGTGCGGGACGGGGAAAGGTAGGGACGGTGACAAATTACTGTGTAACAGGGGGCACTGAAATTGCGATTGCGCGACTAGGCGGAAAACCTTTGTATAAATAATACAAATGTCATTTTAGACTTTACAAAGGAGAAATGGGGTTTTGCAATGAACGAGTGGAGGATTAGTAAGGTGGGACCCAAGGGGCGCATCGCAGATTCACAAATGGAGAAAGCGCGATGGGGAGATGGTGGTGCAATAGGAAACTGCGCTCTACGCTTTGCGATGGAGGGATCACGCGACGCGCAAAATTGCGACTAGCGGAAGTGCGACGCGAGAATATGCGATCGGGCGGAAAAATGCGATGGCGCGATTGGACGATCGCATCGCAAATATTTGCGACAGATCAAACGGTCATAACCAATGAAAATGCGATATGCGATGGATGCGATTAGCACCTTAAGAGTAGGCACTCGGTTTTAGGCTAGGGGCGCATGTGGAGAAGTGGTTGGGGCTTGTAGCAAAGGGGCTAGGGCTTTATAAATTTTCACATATGAATTTTCAGCCTTTTAAAATGCGATCTGCGGATAGAAAATGACCCGATGTTCTTTGATAAGCGCCTATTGTTATTAATCTCGGCTCTGGATTTTGGTCTCGTGGAGGAAAGGAGCAGAGGCTTAGCAGAAGGGGCTGGGCTTTTCATTACTTCGGATATGAGCCCGTGATGCTTTCTAATGCGTTTTAGGAGGTAGGAAAGGCAACAGTAGGCAAGAATGAATTTCTTAAGCTATGGTAGGGAATTTGAGAGGTTCCAGAGGGAGTTGAAGACCAAAATTTGAATGAGGGGCTGACATGCTACAACAACTGGTTTGGAGCATCAATACAAGCTGATTTATGGGATCCTGGTCTATGTTGACGGTGATTTTTTTCTTATTTTAACTTGTCATTTTGTTTATGTTTTCATTGTGTTCCAATTTCTCTTATAAAGAACAGCATGCATAGAGTTAGGACCTATTGTATATCAATACCCTTCTCTGACTGAAAAATATTTATCTGAATGTTTTCTTTCAAACTGTGTTATTTAGGAATGATTTAATTCAGCTTAAGCATAGGAATGTTGGCGTTCCCTTGTCTTATTGTCTTAGCTGAATGATTATTATTAAATGTTATTTTCAGTATATGTTTAGTGAAGATGAACTGAGGAAGATATGGTGAGCCCTGGTCCCAGTTTTATCCCCACAACTATCTGAATGTTTCCCTTGGAATGTGTTAAAAGCTGGCTAGTTTAAAAGTGCTTACCAGATCTTAGTTAATTCTGTTTTATCTTTCTGTTTGTCTTGAAAGTAACCAAGTAAAGCAGAGCTAGGAGAGGATTTGAGGTGAGCCCGGCCCGCTAGTTTCTTATCCCAAAGGTTGTCTTCAAGTTTCCCTTTGTTTTAAAATGTTTTCTATTGAAAGTATATCAAAAGCATGCTAGTTTAAAAGCACTTTCCTGATCTTAGATCGCTTTTATGTTTTTCTTAAGTGTATGTCAAAGCAGGATAGTTTAAAAGCACTTACCTGATCTTGGACTGCTCTTTGTTCTGCATCTGTTTATTTCTCCTTCTTATTGTATCATTTCATTCCATAAATCAAACTTCAAAGAGATCCTTAGACATAGATGACTTGCCCCATGGACCACTCTTGCCTCTTGTTGTTCCAATTAAACCCTATTATGAGTCCATAGCCCAATGGACTAAAACCTGCAATTATCTATCTTTTTGGCCGAAGCTTACTCTCATTGCTTGCAACTTCTCACCTTTGAAACTCTTTGCATTTAGGACTTTCCACCTCAAACAGTAATCATGCTCAACCATCCAAAAACAAAACAAACCCTTGGCCTTCATAACTAGCCTAATATCACTACCCAAACTTCAAAGACAAATCCATCTTTGCACTTATTGGAGAGATCCCTCTCCAGATTCAGGAGGGCTAGATCCTAGAATCCCAAAGTGGTTGAAATAATGTTGCTTCTGCAGTTTTAGTCTCACCAACCTGCTAAAATTATATATTCCTAAAAACTCCCTCTTACTTTTGGACCCTTTTTCATCAAACCTTGTCTTCATGTAAACATGATATAATGCATGTCATTCTTAGGAACTAGGTACTTTTTATTTTCACAATGAAAACAATCAATTAGGGTTTCTATTCCTAGGGTTTTTCATTTTATTACATACCTTGCTATGGTTTACAAAACCTAGATATCAATGCTTGTCACTTATAATCTACAAAGTTCCACAACCATATTTAGAGATTTAGTTGTAAAACCATAGATACTATAAGGTCTTTCCATATCAACCATGTTAGGAATGACAGATTCTATGGAAACCCTATAAACTTTAAAATCATCACAATGTCACAAAACCCCAATGATATTATCATTCATTATAGATTCTAGCATATTATCAAACTCTATTCCTTTAACTTTTCAAATGACCATCATGAGCTATACAACAATTATACATACAACTGCAATTTTTACGTTATTATTATTTTTCTTTTTTTTTTGCAAATATTTGGGTTTTTCTTCATGTGTCAAATCCAGTTATTATCAAAACACTTTTTTTCTTCCATCCTTGCCTCCAAAACGTTTATGCCTGCAATTCTTACCAACAAGTACAACCAAGTAGAAATATACAAAGGTAAGAATATCATGTCAATTCTACCAATATAGGGTTTTATGGATCCTTAAAAGGTGCACTTCTAGAGTTTTATTATTGAAGATCATTTAGCTCTATAAACCCTATATACCAATTCCAAGAGCAAGATATTCCTCATAGAAAAAAATTAAGGTTTTGGTTTCCTAACTCAAGTTCTTACTGGGTTTTGTAAACCCTAAATGCTTCCTTCATCATTCCTTGACGCAAACCCTATTGATAATATTATTTATGTAATTACAAAATATGCATGCTAAAATTTAGTCACAATGATTATATGCATATAAAAGGATTATACATACCTTTTTTATTTTACCCCATCCATTCTTGTAAAGGTCTAGTTCCTTGAATTTCTATTAGTTGGCATGAATTATCAAACTTCAATCTAGAGTGTGTACCATAACTTGAAGCTCATAGAGAAAGTCATCTATAATTCATTGCTTTGGAATCGAGTAAGTTAGCATCGTGATGAATTTTACCCTTCTTATATGAATTAACATAATCGATTGGTAATATGATGACAATGTAATTTTACCATGATCACTCATCAATGTAATTTTGTTTCTAGAGTGTAAGAGTGATAATCTTTGAGAGAAGTTATTTTTTCCATATTGATCCAAAACATTATAGTATTGTGTCATATATTATTGTCTTCCATATATGAGCCAGTATTATAGAATGGATAGACTCGAGCCTCATAGGATACTTTCTATAGGAGAAAAAGCAAGCTACTAGATTGTATGAAAAAAAACGGTTTTATCAATGAATCCATCCCAAAGAACCATAGATGATAAGTAAATGAACCATTATTACGTAACAATTTTTATGTAGGCCGGTGACACATCACCATATGCATGGACCAAGCTTCATCCTATTAAAACTTGATGGCACAAGCAACTTGAAATTTATGTGGGGAGGAGCCCCCAAGGAGTTTTTTTTTTTTAAATAATTGTTGTGGAGATATATGGCCTAGATACTTCCCACCATCACTCGAGACAAAACCACTTACCATTATGGGAGCCCCCAAGGGAAGAAAATTGTTTTAGTTGGAATCACTCATGGTGGGTAATAGGTGAGCCAAGTCACCCTTCCACGTCAATCTTTTCCTCCACATCATCCTCCACCTCATGCCTTTTGTACCTTTTATCCATATTCTCATCACTTTTTTTTCCTTTCTCGTCTTCAAATAAAAATGTCTTCGTCCTATTCCATACTTATCATTTTAGATGCATTTTATCTCTTTTTCTGATCAGGTGCTCAGGGTAAAATCTCAAAAATGAAAGTGCTCAGAATTGATTGGAAACTGAATGACAGCAAAGAGCTCCTCGCTAGGAATCCGACATAATTTGTTTCATCGAAAACATAGTCTGGATGAAGGAGATAGAGCTTGTTGTTCATTTTCCTAAACTGCTAAAAAAATTGCAAAACAGTGACAAGTACATGATATGGCAGGCCAGTCAGCATGTAGGGAATATTATTCAATTTTTTCCCAATGACATTGTGAGAGGTGTCACTATAGGATTCACCAGTTTGGTTTGAAAGTGATTTTTTTTTAGAGTTCGATTCCTAAGGTTGAATGAGAATTTTTTTTTAATGGTTGAGGGACAACCCAACTAGAGGTTGATACGTGGTGCAGCCAAGGGCTGCCATGTGCCCCCTCTAGTGGAACCTCTCCAATGGTCGAATATCATATTGGAGGTGCATATATTATGGATCCGAGTTATACATATATTACAGGTTGGTATATTTATTCATTAAACCAAAGTCCGTGGCATTGTATCCATAGTCTGAAGAATTAATATGTATAAATTACACCGATGGATTCAATCCGATCATG
Source organism: Pinus albicaulis (assembly GCA_034641835.2). Classification (NCBI taxonomy): domain Eukaryota; kingdom Viridiplantae; phylum Streptophyta; class Pinopsida; order Pinales; family Pinaceae; genus Pinus; species Pinus albicaulis. The sequence goes on from CM076580.1 coordinate 636,996,528, forward strand.
TAATATACTAAAACAAGATACTGAATCCTTCTACAATATTTGCAGAAAATAAACATGATCACATAATCACACCAAGTAAGAGAAAGAAGCAAATCAATCACACAACACAAATATTTTTTCCTAGGGAAAGCTTGCTGCTCAAAACCCCTCTATTTTTATTGTATAATCAACCAAGGAATCATGAAACAATACAATGTACTCTTCTCACAAGAGTCTGTTGCACTCTACCAATTGTCTCACACTGATCCAGACAAAATCGACCAACACTTAACCAATTTCCTGACTCTGCTCAACCTGCCTTGCTTGCACAATTCTAAGAACAATTGATCCCTATTAATTAGGAAATTTAACCTTCAAAAAATGCACAATACATCATGGGAAATCCTATGGTTGTCTAATTGCGCGCCGACAATTTACTAATAATACAATTGCTAGATAACATCCCTTTAACCTCTATCTCAACTGGGTCTTCATCAAAACTGACATGCATGAAGCTATTAATAGTAAATCATCAGTCACTTGACATATCACTGCATGTGAATTAAATATGATTTAATTTACTTGACCTCTCACTAGTGCAACAATCAGTTAAAACTAGTTAGACTGAATTCACTTAATTGAGTTCACTGATTTCTCATGCATTAAACTAATACACTAACTGCAACTTGGACTCTAAAACAAATAGAATCACTCTACATGCCTCAAAAACCACCCTCAACTCAAATTTCATGAGCTAAATGAGTCCATCACACTCAGTTAACTATTACAGGTGATTATGAGATAAGATTACAATTTATTGTCCAATTTGATTAAGGGAAAATTAAATTAGACACACATTTCTTGTTCACTTTTCAACACTCCCTCTTAACAAGAAAGGGATTATCAGCTACACCGATCCTACCTCTGTGGTATTCGAATTTTCTCTTGGTGGGCACCTTTGTCAGAATATTTTCATCCTGATCCTCCATGGGAAAGTAATGAAGTAACATAATGTGTCTATGAACACAATCTCTAAGATGATGGTACCAGATGTCAATATTCTTAGACCTGTCATGGAATAATGGATTAACCGATAGTTTTATGCAACTCTGGTTATCACAATGTATCACTGTTGGATCCATCTAAAGACCAAACAAACCAACAAGTATCTTCCTCATCCAGATGGCCTCACATGCCACCTGATTGGCTTCCATGTACTCTGCCTCGGCTGAACTGAGTGCAACTAATCTATGCTTCCTGTTGTACCAATAAATTATTGTCGATCCTATGCTGAAGATCCCTCTTGATGTGCTCTTCATGTTTGATGGACTACCTGCTTAATTTGCATCAGTGAAGCATTGAAGCTTCACTCCCTATTTTCATTTGTTCCATAATCCATACTCTGTAGTGCCCTTGAGATATCTCAAGAAATGCTTCCCCACCTTCCAAAAGAGCTTGGTCAACTTAACAATAGCTTGACTAAGATGGTTAACTGCGTAGCATATGTCTAGTCGTGTGTTCACCAAGTACATGAGTGAACCCACAAGCTTCCTATAAATAGTAGCGTCCACTACCTCACCAGAAGTAGCATCCTCCTTCCTCCAGTTTCCTGCAAGAGGATTCTCCATGGGTTTACAACTCTCCATGTGGAACTTCCTCATAATCTATTTGGAATACTTTCAGTGAGAAACCAATAGCTCCCCATCCCGCTACCATATCTCCAAACCAAGGAAATAGTGAAGGAGTCCCATGTCCTTCATCTCAAACTCTCTTGCAAGATCCTCTTTGCAAGAAGTTTTGAGCTGCTCATCACCTGTCATAATAAGATCATCTACATAAAGTACAATAATCAGAAGCTTACCAACAACCACAATCTGGTACAGGTTCACATCCGCTTCACTCTTCGTGAAGCCCAACCTGGTGAAATAGCTGTAAATCCTGGTGTACCAAGCACAAGGTGCTTGCTTCAGCCCATATAGTTTTCTCTTGAGTCTGCACACATGCGACTCCTTTTCAAAGGTTTCAAAACCTTCTAGCTACTCAACGTACACTTATTCCTCAATAAATCCATTGAGAAATGTAGTCTTCACATCCATCTGATGTATCTGCCAACCCATCTGCACTGAGAGTGCAAGGATAGATCTAATCGATGAGTACCATGCAACTGGTGCAAAAGTATCCTCATAGTCAATCCCTTCAACCTCTAAGAATCCCCAAGCTACAAATCTAGCCGTGTACTTATCTGCACTCCCATCTTCTACTTGCTTCACCTTATAGATCCATATAGATCCAACCACTGACTTCCCGACTGGTCTTAGAACAACTTCCCATGAACTGTTCCTAACGATGGAGTCATACTCCTCAACCATGGCATCAACCCAAGTTGGTTATTGCACTGCTTACTCAAAAGAGGATGGTTATGTCACAATACACTTGCTCATAAGAGCCATGTATCCAGTATACCTGTTTGGTGACTGCCTCTGTCTGCATTGTGATGTAGGTGCTCATACATTTTCTACCGCATCAAGTCTCAATATGTCAGCCTATGTGGTGCGTCTCCTACCATGTCTGGTGGATGGCTCTGCATGAGTGGTTTCTACCACTCCATGATCCTCCTCATGTGGCTACTCCACATCTTGAGGTTCATCCTTTGGAACCAAGAGTTCCTCATATGCATGCAAATAAAGCTCCCTCTCAAGGGACAATCACATGGATTTCTCCTCATCAAATTTTACATCCTTTCTGACAACTGTCATCTTGTTGTTCGGAAAATACACCCAATAGGTGTGAGGAGTATCAGTGTACCCCACAAATATCAAAATATTTGTTGTTGGTTCTATCTTATTTATGGAATCTTTGGTCACATGGAAATAGACAGATGAGCCAAAAATTTTAAAATATGAAACATCAGGATCCTTACCAGAAAAGCCTCCTCTGGTGTACTCATGCCAAGTATCCGATCAGAACTACGGTTCTACACAAATACCGTTGTGTTGCAAGCCTCTACCCACCGATGAAACGATAGGCCATGATCATGTAACATAGCTCGAGCCGCACCCACAGTTGTTCTGTTATTTCTTTCGGCAACCCCATTCTATTGTGGGTTATGAGGCACAATAAACTCTCTCTGAATTCCTTCTTTGCTACAAAATTTCTTGAATTCATTGGAGATGTACTCACCACCATTGTCGCTCCTTAGAGCCTTCATCTGCTTCCCTGTATCTTTCTCAACCAGTGCTTTGAACTCACAAAATTTTGAGAGCGTCTGATCTTTCTTCTACATGAAGTAGATCCAACACTTTATAGAAAATTCATCAACAAAAATCACATAATACATGTTCTTTGTTGTAGAAGTTGTAGAGAATGGTTCACACAAATCTGAGTGAACTTTCTCAAGGATTTCCGTTGCTCGGTTCTCCTTCTTGTGAAAAGTGGCATTTGTATACTTCCCCATGGTACATCCCTTGCATTGTCTATCTACGCAAGAGTACCCTTTGGAATCCTTGTAGAAATATGTTGCATTACCTTCAAATAAATATGGTGTAGATGGCCCAATATCCTGTTCCATAACTCACCCTCATCCCGGATCACCACTCTATTTGCTTTACTCATCAATTCTGTGCAGCCATCTACATAAAGTTTGTAGAGTTTCTTCACATGAACCCCAATCTTCTTAACCTATCATGTGGCTTTGTGACGAAGGAATTATTTCCCTTCACTGAAAACCACATCATATCCTCTATCCTCCAACATAGAAACTGAAACTAAATTATTTTTCAAGCCTGGTACATGCATGAAATATTTTAATAAGAAAGGTTTACCAGACTGTCTATGGAAAGTAACTATACCAATCCCAGAAGCGTTATACCTCATGTCATCACCCATATCGATGTGCATCTATCTATCCTTCTCCTCCAAGCTACTAAAGAGCTATTTATCTCCCGTCATGTGGAAAGATGCACCACTATCCAAGTACCACATTGATCCCATTGCACTAGACACCATGCATGCGATGAGTGAGAATTCCAACTCGAACTGTGAAGCCAAAGCATCACCCGCTACAGATCCTGAAGCCTTCTTGTTGTTGTTCTTCTTTTGTGGACAATTAGTGGCATAATTTCCATGCTCATGATAGTGAAACATTTCACTCTGGACATTTCACGCTTCTTGCCTTCTTTTCTGGTCTCAGATTTGGAATAGGATTTCTTTCCCTTCCCCTTCTTTTTGTTACCAGCCAAGGCGCAATTTTCCTCATCATATGTCTTGGATGAGGATCCATCCATGGTATTCCCCCTAAATTCTTCTTGTACCAAATCCGACCAAAGTCGCTCCTAGTCTGGTAGCTTCTCCCTCCCATTGACAGAGTCCTAATAACTATGCAAGTTCTTGGGAAGGCCTAAAAGTGCTAGGCTCACCAAGTCATCATCCGCTACAGTAATCCCAACACTTCCAAGCTCATCTCGACATTGGATGAACTTGGTCAAGTATTTCAGAATAGTGTCGCCTTTTTCCATTTTGATTTTCCTGAGCTTGTCCTTTCAGTGCCAATTTTCTATGGTCACTATTGTTTTGAAACGGATCTATCAAGGCCTTCCACATTCATGGAAAATTTTAGGGGCTAATATTCGTAGGTGGGCTAACTATGTTTTTTCCAAAAAAAATATTTGCCAATTTCCATTTTTTATAAAAATGATTAGCTCAAAATTTTCAATATAAAATTATTTTAACTTAAAATTCACCAACAGTATATAGAGAGTATATATAAAATCATTATAAATTTGAATAATTTTACAAATATATCAATAAGTATTTTATAGTTTGCATATTAGGGACTAGTGAGATTTGCCAATTTTTTAACAAAATAATTTCCCACCCTTAGAATTTTCCCTATCCACATTGCATATGGAGTCATATTTCCATGGAGACTCGATACAATGTGATCTCAAAATCCCTCTAATAAGATCCTCCTCGCCTTTGCAAACTTCTTTTGCCAAGCATCAAGAAGAGCAGCGTCTGCTACTATGAGCCTTGGAATATTAGTGTCGATAAATTATTTCACCTGTTGTCCTCCAAAAATGCCTCCATTATGTCTTTCCATGCAATATAATTATAACTTCCCTCGAGTGCATATTCCAATCTTAATCCATTGAAAGCCATCTTGATCTGCCTGTCGCATCAAAGAATATTTTTTTCAAATTCGAATGTTGTTCAGCACAAACTCAATTTCTTCTCCACTATAGTGATTTTTGGTGCTCTGATACCATGTAGAAATTACACCAATGGATTCAATCCGATCATGTAATATACTAAAACAAGATAATGAATCCTTCTACAATATTTGTGGAAAATAAACACGATCGCAAAATCACACCAAGTAAGAGAAAGAAGAAAATCAATAATGAATCCTTCTACAATATTTGTGGAAAATAAACACGATCGCAAAATCACACCAAGTAAGAGAAAGAAGAAAATCAATCGCACAACACATATATTTTTTCTAGGGAAATATCGATGCTCAAAACCCCTCTATATTTATTGTATAATCAACCAAGGAATCATGAAACAATACAATGCACTCTTCTCACAAGATTTTGATGCACTCTACCAATTGTCTCACGCTGATCTAGACAATATCGACCAACACTTAGCCAATATCCTGCCTCTGCTCAGCCTGCCTTGCTTGCACAATTCTAAGAACAATTGATCCCTATTAATTAGGAAATTCAAATTTCCAAAATTGCGTAATACATCATGGGAAATCCTATGGTTGTTTAATTGTGCGCTGGCGATTAACTAATAATACAACTGATAGATAACATCCCTTTAACCTTTGTCTCAACTAGGTCTTCATCAGAACTGACATGCATGTAGTTATTAATAGTAAATCATCAGTCACTTGATAGACCACTACATGTGAATTAATTCTGATTTAATTCACTTGACCTCTCACTAGTGCAACAATCAGTTACAACTAGTTAGACTAACTTTAACTCACTTAATTGAGTTAACTAATTTCTCATGCATTAAACTAATACACTAATTGCAAATTGGACTCTAAAACAAATAGAATCACTCTACATGCCTCACCAACCACCCTTAACTCGAATTTAATGAGCTAACTAAGTCTATCACACTCAGTTAACTATTACAAGTGATTATAAGATAATATTACAATTTATTGTCCAATTTAATTAAGGGAAAATTAAATTAGACACACATTTCTTGTTGACTTTTCAACATAATATAATTCCAAAGGTTTTGGGATATATATATATATATATATATATATATATACGTGTGTGTGTGTGTAGCGCATTATTTAAGCCTAAGGTTGGGTTATATGGTGTGGCAAAAACAATGTATGGAGGGGCGGAGGTCGGGGTTTGACCCCGTGACCTCCCCCCAACAACTCTACCACTTTATTGTTGGGCCTCTACCATGGGTCTTAATACACCACTACTTCAGCATTTACTTAAATTCACATGGTTCCCCCTACGGCGGAACAGAGGGGGCCAACCCCCTCCCATACGACTATGCCATACAACCTCATGCAATCGCCATACCTAATCGCGTTTAATGCGCCTTAAGCTCACCATTAATCCATTTTAACATTAATTAAGTACCAGTTAACTGCACTTAATATTTGGCAAAATTTTTGGTGGACCTCCAAATTAGGAGCCACCTCCATAATTGGTAGCCTTAATTGGAGTCCTCTCTAGTTTTAGAGGCAGTTTACTAGGAAAAATTGAATGAGGCCTATCTGGAGAAATTTTTGACCAATTTTTTCTTAGGAAGAGTCATTCCTAGCAGATTAGCATTTGAATCTATTGGTATAGGTTGCAGAGGAAAAGGAGAAATTCTAAAAGTGTTTTCTCACTTTGAAGAAAAAAGAAGCCTAGTGCCACAAGGAGGGAAGACCATGCCTAGATCAGTTGAAGACCAAATTGATAGAAAGAAGAGTCATTTTTGATAAATTTTGACATTATGGACTCATTAAAGCATGTTTTAGGAGTTTTAGGTGAATATAAACAATTTTTTTCACTTTTGAGCTAATACAGAGGCCCAAGGCATGGAAGCTGGACCAAGGAGACGTAGCCCAGGAGGGGTGAACTCCTTCATCAAAACTCTGTGTTGATGGATCAATTGTGATGTTTTGTTTTTCTTGTTTTTGTTGTTGTTCAACATATTTATTTCATGCTTTATGCTCTTGAATTCACTCATAAAACTCAGCTAATTTACCTATTTGACACACATGAAAAACAAGGAAAACTATGTGCATCAAGCATAAGATCAACAAATAAATTTTAAATATAAATATGAAATTAGCACAACAAAACTAACATTCATACTTATATAAATTTGGTATCGAAACTTGGTTTAAAGGTGATTTTCTTGATAGTTTCTTGAGTTTTGTGCAAGTTTAATGGTTGCATTTGTGATGCTGACAAGGTTGAAGTTGTAGAGAGGTGAAGGAAATTGTTGGTTGCAACTCCTGAGATTAGGACCAGAAGAAGGAGAGCCACAAGGACACCATATCCACCCAAAGTTCCACTCACTGATGCATTTGAAGCACCTCAAGTTTTATCTCAAGAAGCTGAGATTGAAGAGGTAGAAGCACCAGAATATGAGATTGAATCCATAGTCATCATGTCAGGTGTTGGAGAATTTGAAGGTTATTCAGAAGAGGATGATGCCAAGAGAGAATTCAATGACATAAAGAGGATGGTTAATATTATTTTTGATGCATTTACTGTTGGGATGTCAGGAAAAGGTTTTAAGCCTCCACATGGAGAAGGAACTTCAGATGATAAGAAGGATGAAGAAAAGGATTCAAAGAGTAGTGGAGGAAAGCCACCTCCATCTCCATGATATTCATCATCCTCATCTTCTCTATTAGCATCATCTTCCACTTCCACCACAAAAACCACTCATACTCACTCAAATACCACAAGAGGAAAAACACCCTTACTCAAACTTGATGTCAAATTTGAGCTTCCAATGTATAATGGAAAGGTAAATGCAGAAAGGATGGAAAATTGGATATGTCCATTGGAGGTGTATTTCAGAATTCATAATCTTGAACATGAAGATGGCATAAAGATTCAATTGGCTTCTTTGAGGATGTAAGGATCTGCACTTGTATGGTGGGAAGCAAGGACTCAAGAAGAGATTAAAAAATATGGTGAGATCTCTGTGTATTGGTCAAGTTTTATTGCTTCCATTAAAAGGCATTTTTGTCCCTTAGCTTACATGAAAAAGGCCATTATGGACTGGCAAAATTTTAGTCAGTTGAAAGGGAAAAGTGTGCAAGATTATACTCATGAATTTAGGAGAAGAGCTCTTATTTTGGGTATTAATTTATATTCTCAATAAAATTGTTAAATTACATTGGGAGTTTGCACAGTTACCTTAGGCACACTATTCTCATGTTTAATCGCACAAACATAGATGAGGTTTGTGTTCAAGCCACACATTTAGAATCAAGAGGGAAACAAAACATAGATGAGAAAAGTGATAGTGAGGGTAAAGGAAAGGGCAAGTTTTACGGAAGAGGAAAGAGAGCTCTGTCAAAAGGGAGAAAGAGAAACTCACATGCAAATATTGTTTGAAGAATGGCCATGATGAATACCATTTTTTTAACTTCATCCAGAGTTGAAGCCAAACAAACTAAAAGCCAAAGAAAAGGAGAAAATTGTTGTTATAATTGAACATGACTTAGGTTCAGATTCAGGAGATGAGACAAAGTTTATAGCCATGGGTTTGAAAGGTAATAACATAGCAAGCACTAGTTCTTCAAATTGTTCCAATGTCACTCAAGATGAAGATACAAGAATATAAATTTTCCATATTAGAGTCGTCTCTAAACATACAAAGATAAACACACTTTTTGATAGTGGGTCACAAGCTAACTTGATCTCGAAGACTTGGTTAAGCAGCTAGACCTTGAAACTATTAGACATCCAAGGCCTTATCCTTTAGGGTGGATATGCAAGAATGCAAACTTGTAGGTTACAAGGTAGTGCATAATAAGTTTCACCATCAATTCAAACTTTCATGATGAAGTTGACCTTGATGTGGTGCTGCTTGAGATATCAGGTATTGGATTGGGAAGTCCTTATCTTTATGATAGGAAAGAAGTATTTCATCACTATGAGAATAAGTATCACTTGTTTAAAGATGGTATTGAGTACATAGTTAGAGCACATACGAAGAAGACAAGTTTGTCTCTTATACATGTAGGATAAATTAAGAGGATGGTGAATGCAAGTCAGAATTTGACATTGTTGATGATCAAACATAGAGATGTTTTGAATCAAACGTTTCAAAAAGATGCATCAAATGAAAAATTTGATTTCATTAAATTTTCTTATGCTTGTAATGAGATATTTTGTGACTCTAACAGGTTTCCTTTGCAAGGAATTGAACAATATGTAAAACATTTGCTGCAGTCAACATCAGTGTTGAGCAGTGTTGGAAACAATATGTAGATGCAAGAGAGTGCAAAGGTCAAAGAGAAAGCGACAAACCAGCTTGAAAAATAAGGCATGGGTTCCACAAATGCTTGTTTTTGGTTTCCAAAGGGTACATGGCAATGGCGAAGATACTTGGTCAAGAGTCAATGCAAGTACAAAGCGAGATCAGTTAAGAATCGCAATGATGACAGTGTGCAAGGTGAGACATTTTTTAATTTTCCTTTGATTAATGACCAAGGTAGGAACAATATGGTTTCTTCTAGAATATATTGCTACTCTGCAAATTCAGGAAAATTTCATCATGACGTTGTCAAAGACAACAAGAAAGGGTCGCAAGAGTCAAGGAAAAAGCTTACTTTTTGTGAAAATCTCAATTTGATGAAAATGGGAAAATTTCAGTGGATAGAGGCTAGAAGGGTGAGGGAACAACACCCTCATCCACATGATCAGTAATAAAAGAGATTTTGGGGTCCAAAAGGCTTCTAGTGGGAAGGAATGATCAAGTGCTCAGTGTAAAAGCTCAAAAATGAAAGTGTTCATGATTGATTGGAAACTGAACGACAGCGAAGAGCTCATCGCCAGGAATTCGGTGCAATTCGTTTCGTCGAAAAAAGAGTCCATATGAAGGATATAGAGCTTGTTTTTCATTTTCCTAAACAGCTAAAAAAATTGTAGAACAATGACAAGTTGATGACATGGTAGCCCATTCAGCATGCAGGGAACATTCTTCAGTTTTTTCCCAATGACACTGTGACAAGTGTCACTACAGGATTCACCATGTTGGTTTGAAAGTGATTTTTTTTTAAAGTTTGGCTCCTAATTTTGAATGAGAATTTATTTTTATGGTTGAGGGACAACCCAACCAGAGGCTAACATGTGGTGCAACCAGGGGCCACCACGTTCCCCCTCTAGTGGACCTTCTCTAATGGTCGAATTGATTTTTAATTTCAACATATGGTTGAATATCGTATTGGAGGCACATATATTATGGATTCGAGTTATACATATATTACAGGTTGGCATATCTATTCATTAAACCAAAGTTCATGGCATTGTATTCATAGTCCGAAGAATTAATATAATTCCAAATCTTTTTGGATATATATATATATATATATCTATGTGTGTGGCATATTATTTAAACATAAGGTTGGGTTATGTGGTGTGGCAAAAACATTGTATGGAGGGGTGGAGGTTAGGGTTCGACCCCGTGACCTCCCCCCAACAACTCCGCCACTTTACCGTTGAACCTCTACCATGGATCTTAATAGACCACTACTTTAGCATTTATTTAAATTCATATGGTTCACCTGACGACGGAAGAGAGGGGGCCAACACCCTCCCATACGACTATGCCATATAACCTCATGCAAGCGCCATACCTAATCACACTTAATGTGCCTTAAGCTCACCATTAATCTAGTTTAAAATTGATTAAGTACCAGTTAACTGCCCTGAATTTTTGACGGAATTTTTGGCGGATCTCCAAATTAGGCACGAACTCCATAATTGGTGGCATTAATTGGAGTCTTCTCCAGTTTTAGAGGCAGTTTACTAGGCAAAATTGAATGAGGCCTATCTAGAGAAAATTTCGACCAATTTTGGCTCACGAAGTGTCATTCCTAACATATTGGCATGTTCTGAATCGATTGGTAGAGGTTGCAGAGGTAGAGGAGCAATTATAAAAGTGTTTTTGTCACTTTGAAGAAAAAAGAAGCTTAGGGCCACCAGGAGGGAAGGCCATTCCTAGATCATCTGAAGACCAAATTGAGAGAAAGAAGAGTCATTTCTGATAGATTTGGACATTTTGGACTCATTGAAGCATGTTTCAAGAGTTGTATGTGAATGTAAAAAAGGTTATTTTCACTTTTGAGCTAATACAGAGGCCCAAGCCATGGAAGTTGGACCAAGGAGATGTAGCCTAGGAGGGGTGAAATCCTTCATCAAAACTCTATGTTGATGGATCAGTTGTGATGGTTTGTTGTTATTTTTTTTTTTTTGTTCAAAATATTTATTTCATTATTTATGCTCTTGAATTCACTCATAAAACTCAGCTAATTTACCTGTTTGACACACATAAACAACAAGGAAACCTATGTAAATCAAGCATAAGATTAGAAAATAACTTTTAAATTTGAAGATGAAATTAGCACAGCAAAACTAACATTCATACTTAGATCATTTTCGGCTCAAAATTGCGTCACCCTTCTTCCGAAAGCATCAAGGTAAAATTATCACTCAATCCCCTCCACTTTAAATTGAAAAACAAAAGTTAAAATGGCTAAGAAAATTAATCTATATGCGTCAACCACAAATATTCCACTAATGGATATGGAGAGGGACAATTTTAACCTTGTCTACTTCATAAACCTCGTGGAAGTATGAAAAAACCTATTCCTTAGTCAAATGGAGTCATAATTCTCCCTTTAAGTAATAAATTTTGGTCTTGGTGTTGCCATTATTTCTTATACTTATCCTAATTTGTTAGTTGGCTTACTTCTTCTATGTATCCATAATAAAATTTCGTCATGAATTATGTGGGGGAAACTATTTTCCAGGTCTCTTCTCTATTAATCCATCAAGCTCTAAATTTCCCTGGGTCTGATAACTACACAGTATTCATTGATGATTCTATTTTTTTTGTTTATAAAAACCTTTCTAAAGAATATAAAAAGAAACTATTTGGGCTCATTTTACCTCATGATTCTGCTCTCCCTCCAAATACCACTGAGTTTCCTATAACATTATTTTCCAAAGATGTTAAACTAGTCCTTTAAGTTATTGTGAGCGTATCGGGGAAAGACGATACTAGAACCATCAATTGTGAGGTCCTTGGATTTTTCCTTTTGATAATGAAATCAAACATTGTATTAGACATTCCATCTTACTGGGAGCGTTCCATTAACCTCCAATTTCATAAATTTATCATCACTGGTTGTTTTGGATATCCATCTTTCCTTGTTTACATATTCCTATAAAATCATGTTGATTAGTTTGTTGTCTTGGGGTTAAATATTGTTGATCCAAATAAACATAAGCAGTATGTCATTGATTGGACCAATACTGTTAGAAGGAAGGAAAATAATGAATTATTTTTCTATTATATATCATCTTTTATGTCAGTTTTATGCGTGATTATAAATAATCTGCCAACTCCAATAATCCTTCCACAAGAAAAATAATTATTGCAACCAAGAAAAGACCTCAAAGTTGGCGTTTGGTATGTTTTTGAGGATTATTTAGAAATAAGGTTATATGGTGCAGAAATTCCACCTTGCAAGCTACTTGTATTTGCACCTATGATATTTTTTTATAAAATTTATTAAGCAAAGTTTAAATGTGGATAAGATCCATTTTGTTCTAGCTCAAGAGGGTTTCTTATTTAAACTACCTATAATAGTGGGTCCATTTATTGTAAATAATAGGCAAGTTGTGGAAGAAGTTGAGAAAATTATGCAAACCTAGAATCTAGAGCAAGGATAAAAATGGAATTATGACCCACATCAAGTCATCTCTAAAAGGAGAATGGAAATATCAAGTGTTCAATACATCCATGAGGAAAGACCAGAGCTGGAAAAGTTAGAAAATATTAGCATGGAGGAATAACAAAAAAGTATAGATGTAGAAACTTCTCTTCCTAAAGAGAAATGATTGAAAATAAATGCTACAAAATTTATGGACATTGATATTGAGAGTTTACAATCCAAAAAAAGAGCTAAAACTCAAGGAGGAGAGGAAGAGTCTTCACATTTGATTGAAAATATGTTAAGAGAAGTGGGATTCCAAGAGAAATTGGGGGATACCATATTTTCATCTTCATCCCAAATTCCTATTGAAGAATAGACTTCTTCCCTTAATGCTTTGCAGAAGGAATTTCAAAAAATTGAAGAAAAAAATGTAAAGGTGAGAGGTAATGATGCAATGCAATTAGAGACCCAATCAGTCTCTAGTTATTAGACCATGATCCTCTTAGCCATGGATCTTGAGAGAAACTATTTGAGGTTATAATTTACTCATCTAGTATCTCAATCTATTTCATCTAGTGTAGAATTTAAGACTTTAAATTTACCTATAAATACTAAAGATATTCCTCTCCTAGATAAGAACAATATACACAAGCAGACTGGTGAATTAATCTACAATGATCTTAGCAAGTATTTTTGGGAAGCAAATAAAGCAGAGGCACTCTTAGAGAAGGTAATCTATTAGCTTAAGAAAGAGAGAGAAAATTCCAGAGCTCTTCACACCTAAAATGAGGAATTCAAGAAGTCCATTATAATACTTGGAGTGAATCCTGAAGATAGAGAAACCTTTCAAACTCTGATACAAAGCATATAAACAAAGGTCCAAACTTTGAGGAAGAAAATGAAAATTCCTGTAGCAGAACATGTGTAGAAACCTAAATTGGCTCGGGTGGAGAAATTAAAAAGAGATTTTGACAAAGAAACTACTGGAAAGGAACCAATAAATTGAAATCCTTTAGCAAAAAAATGTAGATTTGCAGGAGGAAATAGAGAAACATGTATGCACTATATTAGTATCAGTTGACTTCGATGATCCAACATAAAATCTAACCAGGGTCATGAATAAATCAAACATCTCAAAGGATGAGTTGAAGAAGTTACAAAATGACCTACTTAATACTAAATAACAACTAAAACATAAAGAAAGGAAGCTAAATGAGTCAAGGGAGAATGTGATTCAATCTAATGCTAAATACCTGTCAACATGTAAGGAAATAAATGAGCTGAAGGAGAAACTCAAATGAAACATGCCCTTGGTTCAAGCAAGGAAAAATATACAGAATGATATAATCCAACAGATTCGAGTTGTTTGGGAACACATGAATGTTATTATAGAAGAAAAAGCTATGATTAGAGCCTCTAAGGTGATTATTTATACAAAAAAAACAAGCACAGGAAAGAACACATGTAGAAAATAAAATCATTGAATATTTGAATGCGAAATTCTCCCAATGGCTAAGAATTTTGTATATTTTAGATAGGACAATTGTGGTTTTGGAAATAAGTAAATTGGTTAAAAAAAATATGTACATAAAACATGCAAAGAGAATACTGGAAGAGGTTAAAGAATCAATTGCATCTTTCAATTCCAACTTTGATAAAAGTATTAGAGCAGGACCACCAACCTGTTTGGATCAATAGGGAAACCTACTTTCATGGGAGTAGTATGAAATTCTTTTAGTAGATGCAAAAATCAAGGTCAACTCAGCATATGAAAAAACTATAGTGTTGAAGGGCTCCACAATAGTAAATTATCTGCAGAGAGATTTCAAGTTTCTTTGGAAAATTAAAACTATATTTATAGACAACACATAATCTCTTCCACTCAGATCATCACAGATGCGGAAAATAAAACAAGCGATAGCACATCAATTCATCATACACATTAACATAGTATGTATGGGGAAAGCTTATAGCTGAAAACCCCGCAGCTATTGTGTATATTATAATGGAGAAAACATGTAACAAACTCAGTACAATACTCCTCACAAGTACTCGGTACTTTCTCATGAAGTTACACACAAACTAGCTCAGTTTTGAACAGGTTACTGGTTCAAAACTCACCGCCAATTGCCTTGCCTCTATTGCGCAATCATGGCATGTCTATATAGAGATCCAAGGTTCGAATCTCCTTGGCTTGACAGCGCAATCATCATGGGAAATTCCTCCAAGTGTGGTGCAAATCTCATGCACAACTGATGTCGCCACTGATAGCTAACTCCACCCTTTCATCTACCTCTTTCACTGGTCTCCACTGAACTGTCCATGCACCGTAGTGAACTGATGTGTTCTTGAGTTGAATAATGAGTTACTAATTAATGAATTAAATAATATTTAATTCACTCCACTCATTACTAGTTGATTAGCTAGTTAAACTAATCTCAACTAGTTCAACTAAGTTAAACCGAACACAACTCCACCAGCTGTCTCATTAACTCCACCAAACTTCTGCCACTGAAGTCCTAACTGAAGTCAACCATGCATGAGCTCACCAAACCCTTAGGAATAGCGTAATTCCTCTGTCAGATGCATGAGCCACTTCTGTAGCTCGAATTGAAGTGCTCCAAGAGAGTAAACTGAAGTTTAGAGTCCAAATATTATTAAGGGTAAATAATATTTGACTTCCCTATTTTTAGGATAGGCAGTCTAAAAATAGACTTCGACCTATAGGTCCAAAAAATAGAGGTCTATCTATTTTTACCAACATGACCAATACTCCAAGAATAACATACTGCAACCCCTGGACCATGCTCCATATGTCTAAAAATAGACTTTGCGCCAGAATTTGCCTGCGGGCCCACTTAGTGAAGGCGACTTCATTTCACTAAGCTCCATCATCTTGCTGCATTTTCAACAGGAATGATTGAATTGACAGCTAGGGAATAGTTTATTACATATAAAAACATAAAATTACATTTGAAAATAAAAAATAAATTACATATTTTATTTTATATCAAAATAGCATTTTGATATAAAAATCATTGAAATAATTACAACTTGAATAACAAAAATAATTACAAAATAATGATATTTTGTAAAGGAAGATAGAATTTTCTTTGAGTCCCTCTCATATACTTGTTAACTTTATTTGGATAGAGTAATGACCTTGAAAAACAAAAAACCTAATGACCTAATGAGACTTTTTAGACCTGATCTTCATGACTGACTTTGACTGCGACAAATCATGGTGAAAAGAGCATTTTCATAGGTGTTTTTATGCTCAAGGAGACATGGGAATGAGTAAGAAAATATGGTTCTTCGAAGGAGAGTGAAATTTTATTGAAGAAAGCTACCATCAGTGAAAGAATTTTTAGCATGACCTAATGGAATGATATAAAAAATTTAGAATGAGACACCTAAAATGAGAAATGAAGAGATGATATCAATCACTGATGGCAGAATGCATATTCTGACTATAACATTGGCCTTATTGGGGATGGAAGCGCTGACAAAGGTGTCAAGAACTACATATCTCTGAGTTGTGCAAATCAGTGCTTTATTCCATTGGACCAAATATGGTAAAAAATAACTAAAGCTGAAAGGTAGGACTGATTTTATGAGAATAAATGACACAAACTGAATGAAAATGACTCAATTTGACTTGACTGAAATAAAGACTCAAAAATTGAACTTACCCTAATGCAAACTTAACTTGAAAAAAGTAGAAACTTCAATGAAGCTCCATGGACTTCACTTCGGGCTCCGAACTCCAATGCTTGTTTCACTCCACACTTGCAAAAATATTAAGCTGATATATACAATGAGGATGAAATTTTTTCTTAAGTTTCAGATCAGAAGAGATAGTGCTTCAGGAGCCTACCATTTACTGGCCCTCCTAAGCAACTTTTCCTATCCATTTCTTCCAAAAGATATGCATTATGCACACGATAAGCTGCAATTCTGAAAGGACCTTTCCACAGATTATCAAATTTTCCGTGTTTACTTTGTCTTCATTTCTTGCATCCCAGCGGAGTACCACATCATCAAGATTGAAATCATCTTGTTTAGTTTTCCTGTCATAAATCTGTTTGATCTTATCATGAATTTTAGAAGTGTTGTGGAACACTTCCTCTCTTGTTTGCTACAAGTGGATCATTTGATTTATCCTTCTTTGAATATCATTTTCTTCACTTCCGGCCTCTTGCAGAAGTTTCATGACTAGGACTGCTAATGAAGTAGGAAAAATTGCATCTACCCCGTAAACTACTTGAAATGGAGACATATCGATGGATATTTTGCTACTTACTCTATCTGCCCATAGTGCATTTATCAATTTCTTGTGCCAATTCTTTTTGTTAGCTTCCAACACCTTTTTGATGATATTGACCAGAGACTTGTTGAAGAACTCCGTCAATTCGTTGCCCTGTGGATAATATGTTGTGGAATGACCCAATTTGATGTTGTATTTATCGTAGAATTATGTCATTTTCTTTGATTTGAAAGCAGCTGCGTTGTCTATGATTATATTTCTGGGACAACCAAACTGGGACAAAATGTTAGCTTCAAGAAAATGAATAATGACTATGTCAGTAGCTTGCCTGTTTGGGATTGCTTCAATCCACTTTGTGAAATAATCTGTAGCGGTAAGTATCCATTTATGCTTAGCAGATGAAATCGGGAGTATTTCACCGATAAAATCCAAACCCCACTGCTGAAAGGGAGCTTCAACTGAAATAGACTGTAAAGGCAAAGGTAAGAGCTTACATTTACCTTGGAAAAGTTGACACTCATGACAGCTCATGATCGTCTTGTACAGATCTGCAAACAAAGTAGGCCAGTAGTAACCCGCTCTCAATATTTTTTTGGCCGTAGTCTTCCGATACAAATGACCTCCACAATCTCCCTTGCGAAAGTCTTTCATCACTTCTCTAGATTCATCTTCGACCAAACAATTGAGCAATACTCCTCTTGGATCTTTCTAGTAAAGTGCACTATCAAGAATACAATATTTTGAAGCCTTAAGTTTTAAGGACCTTGCCTTACTCTTTGTCATGTTTGAAGGAGGATTCAATTGTTGTAAAACATAAACAATATCAGCATACCGAGGGGACGATGAAAAAATATCTGATATTTGAACTAAACTTACATTTTCTTCATCATTGGACAATGTTGATATGAGATTGATATCAAGCACATGCAAATTAGACTCAGCCATGAGCTTGGCTAAGCCTTGCCCTTTGATCAGCTTGGTTGGCTTGATCTCAAGGTCGTATTCTAAAAGTTCTACTATCCACCTACCTCTTCTTCCTTCTGGATCTGTTTGTATAAGTACTTCTTTAACCGCTGCATTCGGAACATATGCTAGAATATGGGAGTGCAGAATGTAAACTTAGAAGTCTTTGAGTGCTTTGACTAAGGCCAATGCATGTTTCTCAATTATGTTATATCAAAGAATTGCATCTCTTATGATGCGACTGAAAAAAGCTATAGGCAGCTCTGTCCCATCCTTTTTCTGCATAAGCACTACTGCTAAGATATGCTTAGAAGCAAAAGAAAAAATGATGAAATCTAAAGAATAATCAGGACTTGTCAACACTGGGGTAGTAGTTAAAGAAAATTTTACTGAGCTGAATGATTTACGGGAATTCTCTGACCATCTAACATCATTTTCTTTATTGAGCATATTGGTCAATTCTTTGAGATGTTCTACTAGGTTGGGAATAAACCTACGTAGGAAATTCATCCTACCATTAAAGGCTTGAATTTCCTTTTTGTTTCTGGCGAAATCTATTTTCTGAATTTCTTCAATTCTAGAAGGATCTATTTGGTTTCCATATTTTGGGATGATGTGTCCCAACAACTTACCCTCTTCCATTGCAAATAGGCATTTTTTAGGATTTATGGAAATCCCAAACTTTATGCACCGCTGGAATACAACTCTCAAATGATGTAAGTGCTCTTCATCTGAATTTGAATAAATGGTAAGATCATCTAAATAAATTGCCAGAAAGACATCTTTTTCATTACCAAAATCTATGTCCATTGCACGCTGGAAAGCGGCTCTGGCGTTCTTCAAACCAAATGGAATTTTGGTATATTTAAAGGTCCCCCATAGTCTCGTGAATGCTTTATTATCTTGGTCATTTTCATCTATCGAGATCTGATTGTAACCTGAATAGCCATCCAAAAAAGACATCATGTTGGGTCCTACAACTCTCTGAAGAATGTGATCCATCTTGGACAGTGGATAATTGTTTTTCAACGAGACTTTGTTAAGATTCCTGAAATCTATACAAAGTCAAATCTGATCGGTATTCTTCCATGCCGACACCAAATTAGAGATCCAATCTGAAAATCTGAATGGAACAATGATGCCTACCTTATAAAGCTTATTTATCTCCTTCTCAATGGATGGCAACAATTTTGGATTAATCCTCCTAAGCTTATGTCTAAAGGGCTTCTGATTTGGCTTGATCGGAATTGTATATTGAATGATATCTTGATTACACACCTTTAGGTCTGAATAATTCCAATAAAATACATCAGAAAACTCAGCAAACAAATCAATATATTTAGGCTTTACCTCTGATGGCAAGGACTTTGAGAGTTTTATGAACTTCGGCTGATTGATTGTTCCTATATTCACATCTTCAACTCCTTTCCTTGTGGGAACCAAAGTTGGTTTTCTCACCACACCATCCTGATCAAATAACTCTTCCAAAGGTATGATACCTTTTGGAATGTTATTTTCTTTGAGTTGAAGAATATTAATCTGCTTCATTTTAATAACCTGATCATATTTATCATATACCTCATCCATAGAACAATTTTCAAATTCTCCTTCACTTTTCAGGAAGTTGTTGACTTGTTTATCATCCCAGAAAACTTGCCAGAATTTCAAGTTATACGGAATAGCAAGCCTATGCTTTATATGGATCTCAAAATTTTTGTTATAAAACATTGTAGATCTGAAATTACTCACAGCAGTAGCTAATGAATCAACCATCAAGTTTTGCAATCTAGGCACTACCTTAAGGGTGTATTCAGGAAACATCTTTAAAATGTCAAGTGCTACATTCCTATATTGTCTCATTATCGGGTGATTGGATTGGTATTCACCTTTAATTTGTTTGATCACTAGCTCTGAATCTCCATAGACTGCAATTCTCTTCACTCCTAATTTCTTCAGAATTTTCAAAACAGTAATGAGGGCTTCATATTCAGCTTCATTATTTGTGCAGTCAAATGCTAGTTTATAGGAACATAACCTTACATTATTTTGGACCATATTTGTCTGTTGCCATGGACTGCAGATCCACAAACCTATGCTAGCTCTGTCTTTGCCAACGGAACCATCAAAATCCATGCTCCAAAGACCATCTTCTTCTTCTTCTAGGTGTTGAAATTCTTGATCTTGATTTAACACTATTTGGCGGTCTGATTCTTCATGCTGCTCTGAATTTTTATCTACTTTTTCTCTTGATTTTTGGGTTAAAAAGGGAAGATTTTGTTTCTCTTCCTCTAGCAATGTTCTAATACAGTCAGAAACTTCGAGAACATCCTCTAATTCTACTATTTGACAGTCTATATCATTTAAAACTAAATCATTGTACAATATAAAAGACTCTAGATCGATATGTACATCATTGATTGGATGATTGTTAGGCCTTTCTTTATTAGTGTTCATGTACTTCATTTTGGTATCATGGTAAAGCTTTCTCATTTGACCAAATACAGGGATAGTGGCATAAGAAAAGTCTAACTGCAATGTACCTCTTAGTTTTCCCCCCCAGGATCTTGACAACAACATACCAAAGCGTGGTGGAATATCAGCAACTACCACATCCATAAGGAAATTTTTGGCTGGGATTTGTTGTAAGGAAACCACTATATCTTTAATCAGGTCTAAACAGTGAACACGGCCATAATCAAAAGAGTATAGATCATGATACATACGAGTAATATCAAGGCCAAGTTTCTCCATGATGGCTTTTGGCATGAGGTTGTGAGAAGCCTCGGAGTCTAACATGGTATTATGAAGAATATACTGATGAATTTTAAGATTCAGATAGAATGGTGGGACTTCACTGTCTTCGGATTGGCCATAAATGGCAGGACCAAATATCAACTCAGGCTGGTCATCTTCTATATTAACCATGTCGGATAAAGGGTCAAATTTTAAGGTCTTGGCTACATGGTTTTTGAACTTATCAATTTTAACCAGCTCGGTAAGAGGAATAGACACTTTTAATTTAGAAATTTTAGACTCAAATTAAAAGGTGTAGTTTTGTCTACCTCTTTCGTGGTAACATCCCTTTTTTCAACATGATCTCTGGGTGGAGCTTCCTTTCTCTGAATGTCTTTTTCTCTGACTGGTGCACTTGTAGTGGTCTGATTATTTCTGTTTTGACTCAGTGCTATAATTTATTTACCCTTATTTTGAACTTGTTACGGTGCTGCTTCTTTCTGCTAAAATGTTTTCTTGGGGAGATAATTTATTGGAACATCCCAACCTTTCAAGGTATATTGTCTTTGTTGGGAACTTAATGCATTTAGGTACCCTCTCTGATAGTCATTATATTCTACCTCTAATTCATGGTCATTTTCCATTATGAAGTTTTTATCATTATGTGAACTTGTATTCTCCACATATTCTTCATCCTCGGTGAGAAGAATGGGTTGACCGTCGGTTGTGAAAAGAAGATTCTCTTCTATCGTAGGTTCTTCTTCTTCATCACTTTGGGCATAATTTTGCTGAAGTGGTGTTCTGATTTGATGTTGTTGTGATTCGGGAGGTCTTTGTTCTCGCTGCTTTATTCGAAACTGACGTTGCTGCTGGCCTTGGAATTTTGGATTTTTGATTTGAGGCTCAGACTGTCTGTCTGAAATAGACATATTATCAACCATTCTCTCCATGGTTTTCAGTAAGGCATCGAATTTGGTATCAGATGAAGTGGAGGGTTCCTCTTTGATAGTCACTTTCCATTCACCTTTAAGTTTAGCCTCCTTAACTAAAATATTTGCTTCAACACTTGCTGAATTCTTCATCATATCTTCAAGGGTGGCGGGGTTTCTTTCTCTCAATGAATAGGCCATATCTGGATCAAATGCATCAGGATAACACAGAAGGGATAAACCAGGAGATGGTTTCATTTCATTAGGAATGGAATTATAAATTCTGAGATATCGGGCATTGTAATTATGCATTGATTCATTGGGATTATGTTTCAAGGAATCATATTAAGCAAGGATCTGAAAAGGGTTTTTCTTTTCATCCCACCTAGCTAAGAAGGCATCGGTTAATTTAGCGGGAGTCCTAATTGAATTTTTTTCTAAGGCACGAAACCAGACTTTGACTTCAACCGAAAATTTTTTTGCAATGATCTACATCTTGGCATCATCTGCATCTAACTCCTCCAAATATATAAAGGTTGTGAGTTTGGTTATACATTGACGAGCAGTGATTTCAGAGTTTTCATAAAAAATGGGAAGCCTTTTACCATAGCCTTGAGGCAGGTGTTGAATATTGCAACAAGAAACAGTGAAGGAGGCATCCTGAAACATATTTCCTGCTCCTAGTTGGAAAGTGATCACCAAAACTAGGTGGGGGCCACACAAGTGATTTTTGGCGCAAAGTCTATTTTTAGACTATGTATATTTTTAGACATATGGATCATGGTCTATGAGTTGCAGGATGTTATTTATGGATGATTGGTCAAGTTGGTAAAAATATGAATGGACCTCTATTTTTAGACATTGGTAATCTATTTTTAGGCTATGGCTTTAAAAAATGAAACGGTCGGAATATTAAGAACCTTATAACGAAAATATTTTGACTATAAACATTGTAGTATCCTCTCACCGAACGCTTCATTTCGATGCTATTACTGCTTGGATACTTGGCACATACGCTGCAAAAAGGAAGAAATACGATTTCCTAAGGGTTAGTTGAGCTATTGCATGGTTGACTTCAGTTAGAACTCATGTGGCAGAGTTTGGTGGAGTTGATGAGACAGTTGGTGGAGTTGTGTTCGGTTTAACTTAGTTGAACTAGTTGTATTTAGTCTAACTAATAAATACACTCGTGATGAGTGGTGTGAATTGATTATTAATTAATTCACTTATTATTAACTCATAAATCAACTAAAGAACACATCAGTTAACTGCAATGCATGGACAGTTCAGTGGAGACCAGTGTTAGAGGTGGGTGAAAGGGTGAGTCTACTATCAGTTGTGACTATACATGTGCATGAGTTTTGCACACACATTGATTGAGATTGCCAATGAGTATTGCGCAGTAAAAGTTGGTGGGATTTGAACTTGGATCTCAGTCATTCTCATCTTGGATTGCACAGTAGAGGCAGGCAAACAGTAGAGGAGATTTGAACTTGTGACTTGTTCATCTTCCATGCTAGTTTTGGTGTAACAATTGGAGATAGTGCTGAGAGCTTGTGAGGAGTTTTTGCTATGTATTGTTACATGTTCTCTATCATTATAATATACAGATAGTTGGGGGTTTTCAGTTTTAAGCTTTCCCCATTACATACTGTGTTATATGTGTGCTTGATTATGTTTTAATTTGCAGATGCGACTGCTTCTATTTCCGCAAATTGATGATCAATTGTAGAAGAGGTTATGTATTATGCATGAAGCTTAAATAGTGTGTAA
Source organism: Pinus albicaulis (assembly GCA_034641835.2). NCBI lineage: Eukaryota > Viridiplantae > Streptophyta > Pinopsida > Pinales > Pinaceae > Pinus > Pinus albicaulis. The sequence goes on from CM076580.1 coordinate 637,020,112, forward strand.
TCAGGATAATCTCGGTGAATAATTAAGCTATTATTCAAATTTATACATGGTATCAGAGCGAAATTGATCATCGGATCTATTACAGTGATTACAATTTATTTCGGTAGACAGAGTCTGTAAGCGGGCCAGGTAGCCTCTGGATCCATCCTTTCTTTGAAAAGGTGATATATCCAGTAAATGCCCCTACAGTTGATCTGCGCGCACAAGTAACCTTTCTCCAGGATACGAACGGTTGAGTTTTGGTGGTGGGTCCAAAATTACCAGCAGTGTTTTCTTGGTGCTTCGTCAAAATGTCTTATCGGTTGCGGTGGGTATTCTCAGAGAGCAGCTCGAATTATGTTGCATGGAGAGAATGGGATGGAGGCGGTGTTAGATGATAACGGGCTGAAGGAGTTCATAGATGCTGAGATCCCAAAGCCTACTGATGCTGCTCAAGTTGAGGCTTGGCAAAAGAAGATGGAAAAATGTCGAAGGATTCTGTTGGAGGGCGTGAAGGATCACATTGTATCCAGCATGCATGGAAAATATTCTCCATACTTGATGTGGAAAGTGTTGACGGATTTATTCCAAAGCAAGAGAGACCAGAGGAAGTTGGCGCTCAAGGATAAACTCAGACACATAAAGATGGAGAATTGTCATGTATGCCAGTACCTCAAGTTGATCAATGCGAGGGATGAGGTGGGAAAGTGTGGGTATTTGTAGATGATGAGAATTAGTGCTGTTGGCTCTCCTTGGGCCACGAAGAGTTGGCATAACTACGAGGGACTCATCAATGGTCGGGGCTGCCGGGATGGGACGCTTTGGTGAGATCTTGGCGATCTGAAGAGATAAGGCGGAGGTACCCGGATGGATGCTCGCCAGGAACGTCGGTGAAGAGAGGATTGCGCTGGCTGCCAAAGCAAGGAAGGGGAAGGGCAAGGAGAAGGCTTCTCAATCCGGTGCGGATAGTAAAGAGCGTGACATGTCCAAAGTGAAGTGTTTTCACTGTCACGATCATGGACATTATGCCACGAACTGCCCAAAGAAGAAGAAGAACAAGTAGGCTGCAGGATCTGCAGTTGGTGAGGCTCTTGCCTCGCAATTTGAGCTGGACTTCTCATTGATCGCATGCATGTTGTCTAGTGCATTGGGATCGGGGTGGTATATTGATAGTGGCACTTCCTTTCACATGACGGGAGATGCAAATCTTTTCAGTGACTTAGTGGAAAAGCTCTCAGTGCATGTTGAGTTGAAGCGTGATGGATGATACAATCACAATCGATTGGTACCATAACCTTTAGAGAAGATCGGAATGACTCATTCTTTTACAAGATGTAGTGCATGTTCCTGGTTTAAAGAAGAATTTGATCTCAGTTGCAATGTTAAAGGATAAAGGGTATGAAGTTGTCTTCAGTGAAGGAAAATTTTTCCTTCGGCACAAGGCAACAGTACAAGTCAAGAAGGTTGGGATTCGAGCAAAGAATCTCTACAGACTTGAAGTAGATGGGATGTCTACGGAGCTTCCTACTGTTGGGAAGTGCAAGAAAGACATGCAATTGATGCTTAAGAGGGAGCAAGTTTTGCATGAAAGTAAGAGTGAACCTCGGGAAGTGGAGCAGCCACAAGATGAGGATCATGGAGTGGGAGAAACCACTCATGCAGATAAATTGCGTGCCAGATGGGCAGAGGGAGTGCATGCAGCTATACCACCAGGTGAGAGGTGGGGTGACATGCATGAGTAATCCCAAGAGGATATTTCTGGGCAGGATTCATGAGATGGTGTGGATCTCATGAATTTAACCTGGCTACGAGGTGCCCATAGCGCAGCAGTAGCATGATCAGTTGGATTGATGCAGGCAGATCAAAGTGACAGTGTCGGATACTGGAGCGCGAATCAGAGTTGACAGCAAGTGCAGAGTGCATGGGTGCAAGAGTTCAATAGCGCAGTGGTTCCTGATGACATGTGCAGTTGGTACCAGCAGAAGTCGAAGACTTTGATGATAGATGCATCAGACTGATTGAGTTGTTTGGAGCCTATTCAGTTTCAGAGGAGTTGCAGAGCAGATGCATGGAGTTGCATGGCGCTTGTGAAGGTTGCAAGGCGAATGCATGGAGTTGCATGTCGCATGCAAAGACAGTCCTTTCTTGTTGAGAGGGAGTGTTGAAGATTGCAACAAGAAACAGTGAAGGATGCATCCTAAAACATCTTTCCTGATCCTAGTTGGAAAGTGATCACCTAAACTAGGTGGGGGGCCACACAGGTGATTTTTGTCGCAAAGTCTATTTTTAGACATATGGATCATGGTCTATGAGTTGCAGGATGCTATTTGTGGATGATTGGTCAAGTTGGTAAAAATAGATGGACCTCTATTTTTAGACATACTGGGCGGAGTCTATTTTTAGACTGCCAGTCTAAAAATAGATCAGTCGAATATTATTAGCCCTTAATAATATTTGGACTATAAACATTATCTTATCCTCTTGGAGCACTTCAATTTGATGCTTGGATGTGGCACATGTAGCTGACAGAAGGAAATACGCTATTCCTAGGGGTTAGTTGAGCTATTGCATGGTTGACTTCAGTTAGAACTCATGTGGCAGAGTTTGGTGGAGTTGATGAGACAGTTGGTGGAGTTGTGTTCGGTTTAACTTAGTTGAACTAGTTGTATTTAGTCTAACTGAAAAATACACTAGTGATGAGTGGTGTAATTAATTATTAATTAATTCACTAATTATTAACTCATAAATCAACTAGAGAACACATCAGTTAACTGCAATGCATGGACAGTTCAGTGGAGACCAGTGTTAGAGGTGGGTGAAAGGGTGAGTCTACTATCAGTTGTGACTATACCTGTGCATGATATTTGCACACACATTGATTGAGATTGCCAATGAGGATTGCGCAGTACAAGTTGGTGGGATTCGAACTTGGATCTCATTCATTCTCATCTTGGATTGCGCAGTAGAGGTAGGCAAACAATGGAGGAGATTTGAACCTGTGACTTGTTCATCTTCCGTGCTAGTTTTGGTGTAACAATTGGAGATAGTGCTGAGAGCTTGTGAGGAGTTTGTGCTATGTATTGTTACATGTTCTCTATCATTATAATATACAGATAGTTGGGGGTTTTTAGCTGTAAGCTTTCCCCATTACATACTGTGTTATATGTGTGCTTGATTATGTTTTAATGTGCGCATGCGACTGCTTCTATTTCCACAAATTGATGATCAATTGTAGAAGAGGTTATGTATTATGCATGAAGCTTAAATAGTGTGTAATTAGGATAATCTCGGTGAATAATTCAGCTATTATTCAAATTTCTACAGCAGGTCAGCCATATTAGCCGGGAGCACTAATGGTCCAAAACGAGCCATGATTCTGGATGGATGATGATCTGGGTTAAAAATCGGAGGGATGGGTTGAATGGGAAAAGGAACTGAAACTGTTGGTGCTGAAGGAGCTGGTATGTATGATGAAGTCGAAGGTGCAGATGAATACACTGATATTGACTGAGTTTGAGGTTCAGATGTAACAAGAACTTCTTCGGGGGGATAAAATTTGATCCACTCTTTAATGTCTAGGTCAGATTTAGGCTTGATTTCTTCATAAAACCAATCTCTCAAAGAACTTAAATATAATTATGACAAAGATTTTATTTCGGATAATCTCAGAGGATCAAAAACTGTATCAGACAAGGAAGTTTCAGATTTGGACTTGAATAAAGATAATTCAAACTTTATTTCATAGGGTATATCTTCTAGAGAAAGCAATTTTGCAGGTAGAGATACTAATCTTACCAATGGAGCCGGTCCTAATTGAATTTGCAGAGTTTGATATCGGTGTCTTCGAAATAATTGTTTCGGATCATCAACGGGATCAACTGGATCAGGGTCTGGATTCGATTTGGTGTATCTTGTAGAAGCCAAATATGTTGTGAGGCACTACACTTATGAAATCAACCTTCTGAAACTCGATCCTATCATCCAACGGATCAATTTCCAATTGATCTTTATCGTATACCCAGGGAAATGTTTGTCTCTTCGTTCCCTGGAAACAACGCCAGTATGTTATCACTCCGCCAGATTCCCAAGGTTGAGGAAGGAATCCCAACAGAGGTAACCACAAACCAAGATTTGACTTGGTATCTAACCTACCAAGTCGGAGAGGGCTCTCTCCACAAAAATCATAGCCAAGAGGGCTGGATGAAAAGGGTTTTAGGCTAGGTATGAAATGTAGGGATTTGTTTTGATTTGGGGTTGGGCTCACTGAATGAGGATTAGGTCAAGGGGACTAGATTTAGGGCCAATGAGATGGAATTGCAGTCCATTCGATGGGGCAAGGTAGGTAGAAGGCTCAACACTTGAAGGTGATTTGGTGAGATGGAATAAGACAGATGAGGATCTAGGAAGAGCATATGAGATGAGTTCTTCCTAAACTAAAGAAAATGGGAACATTATGAAAAATTTCCCAAAATAGAGCATGAAAACATGAATTTTGCCGTTCAAATTTAAATTTAACATATAATATACATGAAAAGGTTTATGAGCTTACAAAACATTCATACAAATGATCATAGAGAAAAAAATTATTTCAAACATTCATACCACATGAATCCCAAAGAAATAGTTGCAATTTTTCATTAATATCCAAGCCAAACTGGTTTTTGATCAATACACTAACTTTCAAACTAATGCCAACCTTTGACTCCTCTGAAGACCTAAGCCAAATAGACCTAAAAACCACCTCCACTCATCCATAGGGGTCAAATCCATGAGGTGAAGTAGATATTACACAAAAGGCTGAACTGATAGCTAGAGTATAGGATGAGAAAAGTGACTCATTCATATCTCTAATGAACTGATTCATTACACCTCAATTGATTGACTTACCTAATGTATCTACCCTAGATAAAAGTAAAAACATGATTTTTACATTCATCCTGACCATTTATATCATTAATTTCTCATTTCCCAAGGTAAAAAGTCAAACTGGAGTGAAAATTAAAAAATTGTTGAAGATTGTGAAAAATGGAATTTCCTTGTCAAATGCGCATCGTCCAAGCAGAAAAAATGACCTCTTTTCAAGGTTGGTTTTGAGTGCCTTCCAGGTGTCCACTCTCTGAGTCTAGTTTCCAGAACTACTTCCAGTTTTCAAAATGGTGCTCATTTTCCCTGTCAAAAACCTACTCTCCCAAGACTGGTAAACGTGCAGTGACCAGGGAGAATTTGAGGCAGAACCATGAAAATTTGATGGTTTTTGGAACTTTTGATGGACCAGTTCTCCTCCAAAAATTCTGAAACTTGCTAGGGTTGATGTCCTCATCAATATTTTTTTTTTTCTGAATAGGTCTACTTCTATATTGATACAAAAAGATTACAAAGAGGCTGAGGCCTCAGAATGGCTAGCCTAGTGATGTGGCATTCTTGCATTACATTGCGGAACATTGACATAAAAAAACAACGACTGTTTACTAGCTGTGAATACACTGGTGACCAGGACCTTGTCCGACTTTTTAAACAACTGATACTTGTGTCTGTAATGTTGTCTGGAATGGAGGACTCTTTTCTACATACAAGACCACAACAGACACTTCCCAAAGCAAAAATTACAAACATTTTTAGTGAAGCACTGGAACGCTGTCCGGGGGACAGTTACTTGTATAGTAATACTTGGAAAACAGTAGCTGGGAGACCATTGATATGTCGATAGAGAATGACAGTCTAAATCCTGCAAAAAACTGTAAGAAAGAAGGAGAGTGAACCCCTTCTTGATACCTGTATTCAAAAACTGGCGAGCATAATCCATTAAGCTTCATTAGTGGGCGAGGGCGCTTCTTCCACCACTGGGCATGCATACGGGTTGAAATCATCATCAGCTGGAGGAGGAGGAGCTTTGCCCGAGAAGTCACTGCCTGAAGGAGCACTGGGCCCAGCTTGCTGAAGCTCGAACTGAGAGGCAATTGCACCCTGAACACTCTGCATACTGACTCCGGGAGGAAAAAACAGAATTTCGTCCTCAGAAACTGGAACAATTCCAGAGGGCAGAACCTGAGCAGTCGTGTTGGGGGCCGAGGGCAGAACCTGAGCAGTCGGGTTGGTCCTTAGCTTGATGGAAACAGAGGCAATGTACTCGTGATGATTGAGGGAGCAAGGGTACATGAAACGGGCGGAGTGAAAGTGAGCATTGGAGGAGAGGCGGACTTGCGCCGCAGAGGTGGAGGGATTGCTACCACGACCACGACCCTTACCTCTTCTGGAAGCAGTAGCGCGACCTTCACCGGGGTCAGAGAAATCCGACGAAGAGGCAGAGGAGAGAGACACAGGCGGCCTGATGACTTGCCCACGACAGGAGCCGCGCCTGCTAGTCATTCTAGGTCTCAATCGAGGCATTGTGAGCTTGGCAGGGCGAAAAAACGAGAGAGGGATGGTGAACGAGTGCAGAGGCTGACTGAAAACAAAGGAGGAGCCACGGAAGTTGCAAAACGGACCAGAGGCGACGTGAATGCCCGGAGAAAGCTGAAGGCAGCAGCTCAAACGACACCGTTTCCCTGTGCTGGTGCGCAGACAGGGCTCATTATCAACCTGAGAACAGCAAGAACGCAGAGGTAAGACGAAAAGGATCGACGAAATGGGCGCCATAGCACTGAGGTGGTCGAGAAAACGAGGCGGAGAAGTCTGCATTGATGCAGCATTAACTATGTAAGCCTGCGAAATTAACTTGTGCTTTGAATGCGGAGGAATGGCGGTGGTGGTAGACCACGTGCCCAGCCACCTCCCCGTCAGCAAATTAAACATTATCACGTACACCCGCATCCAGGATCGAGAGATCTTGTTGCACCAAGAGTTTGCAGTCTTTTTGGAGTTGTAGATCATTGGAGCTGTTTAAGGGTCCAAAGTAGAATGGGATCTGTTGATTAGCACCTTGATTAGCCAATCTGTCTGCAACCTTATTTGCAGTGCGCCTGACATGCTTGAAGTTGACACTTCTGGGAGTCCTGAGCCAGTCTTCAATTTGTTCTAATCTGCCCAATAACCTCCAAATTGAAGCAATCTTGGCTGCTGAGGTTCCGGATTGAATTCTGATTGCTGCTTCGATTAAAATTTGAGAATCCCCTTCTATGTCTAGAGGGAAGAAATTCTCATCTTCAGCAATGCATAGACCTGTCCATAAGCCTTCCAGTTCGGCTGCGTTGTTGGTGTCTCTGCCTATTGATCCATGGTAGATATGCATAGGAGAACCCTCTAAAGTTCTAAAAATTCCCCCGTAGCCGGTCGGACCAGGATTACCCTTGGCCGCTCCATCGAAATTTAATTTGAAAGAGGGAGGGTTAGGAGGCGACTAGCAAAGAGAAGAGTCCTTGTGAATGGACGGATTGTGACTTCCTTGAGCAGAGGAGGCAATGTTCAGGTTCCAATTTTGCATTATGAGGTGCTCTTGGGGGGAAGTAGGCATTTCCGATTCATGCCATTGCCTTAAAGCTAGAGTTTCTTGTAAGTACTGTTTGAGTTGAAACCATAGGGTGTCTAGCTTAGAGCTGTGGTTCTTGAAGATTCTACTGTTGCGCTCTTTCCATATTATCCAGTAGATGAATCCTGGTAGGAGCTTCCAGAGTGTGTTGAGATATAGACATTGGAATGGATTCCTTGGCCAATTCCTAATGGTGTTGACTATATCTCCCAATCGACGACCAGTTCTTCTATTACATTGCTCCACTCTTTCCCAAAGTTTGTCTGCAAGGGAGCAAGTGTCCAAGAGATGAGTGATGGTTTCTGCCTGAAGATTGCAGTTCGGACACCTCGAAGGGCCAATAAAACCTCTTTTCTGTAAATTGTCCCAAGTGAGGATTCGATGTTTACTAAGCATCCAGAGAAAAATGGAGACTTTAGGCCAAATGAGTGGTTGCCAGATCTGGTCCCATAGCTGATCTTTTATGGGCTGCTCTGGATGATAAAGAAGACAATAAGCTTCCTTTGTAGTAAACATACCTTTGGGGGTGTATCCCCATCTGACTTTGTCCTGTTGATCGGAGAATTTGATTTTTCTGAGATTGAGTTCTTGATCCAGATCGTTGTAGGTTTCCTCCTGCCAGTTGTCTTGCCAGGTTCCTGCAGGACGCCAAAGTTGAAATCCTTGAGAGGGCTGCTGCTGCCAAAATTGTTGAACGTGGATTTGACCAGTGTCTTGCATGTAAGCCTGCCATTTGGGTTTGTGAAAGAGTGAGGCAAGTTTGGGAGACTGTTGCCCCGAGTCCTCCCAAAATCTTGCCAACGAACCTGTGTCTATTTCCCAAAAACTATGTGCTTGTATAAAAGAGTTGTGCTGCTTGGCCGCGTTCCAGATTAGAGAGCCTGGGGTGGTTGAGCTGAAGCAAATGAGAGCTTCCTTAGGACTACCTTCAGCATATTTAGCATGCCAGAGACAAGCCCATGGAGAGTGGGATCTGGAGATCCAATTCCACCAAATACGGGCTCCCATGGTAGTGTTGCTATGAAGGGGATCTCGAAGCCCCAGACCTCCTGCTGACTTTGGAAGACAAACTTCGTTCCATTTTACAAGTGCCCATTTCCTATTGAGACCTGTGGAGCCCCAGAGAAAGTCCCTTTGAAGATTGCGGATTTTTTTTAGCACCCATTTTGGGGCAGCCAAAATGGAAAATAAGTATAAGGGCATAGCTTGAAGCACGGATTTTATGAGGATAACCCTGCTGGAAATATTAAGAGAGTGATAGGTCCAGGAGGAAAGCCTGTGCTCTAATTTATCAAGGAGAGAACGCCAAGAAGCATGTTTTACTGCAGAATCAAGGAGAGGGGCTCCGAGATATTTCGAAGGGAGCACCGCAATAGGAAATCCAAGGATTCTGGCTATGTTTCTCTGCATTATAGAGGGGGTGTTGAAGAAAAATAGTTGGGATTTGGAAGCGTTAATAGTAGTACCTGAAGCTTCTGAAAAAAGATTAAGCAGGGCCTTGAAAGCAGAGGCTTCTTGAACTGAAGGATGACCAAAGAGCATAGTGTCGTCAACGAACTGTTCATGGGAAATAGGAGTTTGACCATGGAGGGAGAGACCTTTAAGAGAGTGGGAAGAGATGGCAACATGAAGAAGGTGACCGAGACCTTTCGCCATTAGGACAAAGAGAAACAGGGAGAGGGGATCCCCTTGCCGAATACCCCGGGTGGGACGAAAGGGTGATGAAGGGGAACCATTGAGAAGGATGGAGAAACTAGGAGAGGTTAGAAGATTCATAATCCAGCGTGTCCAAGTAGTGCTGAAGCCAAAAGCTAAAAGAACTTGATTGATATAATTCCAGCTGAGCTTGTCGAAAGCCTTTGAGAGGTCCAGTTTGAGAATCATACCTGACTTTTTTAGCGCCTTGAGGGAGTGGATCACTTCATGAGATAGAATGATGCCGTCCAGAATCTGCCGACCTTCTACATAGCCTGTCTGCTCTGGCGATATGAGGCTTGGAAGGAGAGGTTTCAATCTGTTAGCCAGAACTTTGGAGATGAGCTTGTAAATTACATTGCACAGCGCAATAGGTCTGAACTTGTCCGGTGTGTTGGATTCTTCCGTTTTGGGAATGAGCGCTATGAAGGTGGTGTTTAAGGATGGAAGGAGCCAATGCATCGTCCTTGATTCATCCACAAGCTCCCAAACTTCAGATTTGATGATATCCCAGAAATTGTGAAAGAAATTGGCGGTAAAGCCATCGGGGCCAGGGGCCTTGCCATCCTGGAGTTGGGCCATTGCATCTTCCACTTCTTGCTTGGAAATAGGTTGTAGTAATTTACTGTTCTGATCCTCTGTAATAATTTTTGGTATGTGTTGTGTGATGGATCTGATGGCTTGAGATCTGCATCCTGGAGGCTCCTGGAGTATATCTTGAAAGTAGTCTTTAAATTCTTTCTCCATTTCCTCATGCTGCTCCAAGCGTTCCCCTTGCCTATTGTTGATGAAGGCTATGTTATTGTGCATACGCCTCTGCATGGTGGATCTATGAAAGAATTTAGTGTTCTTTTCTCCCTCCTTGAGCCATTTGATTCTTGATTTTTGCCGCCACAAAATTTCTTCTTGTAGTCTCCTTTCTTCGATCTTGTCTGTGAGTGCCTGCTCCTGGTGTGCATAGTCCTCAGTTCTGCCTTCATTGATGATGCATTGTTGCAGTTTTCTCATTTGCTGCTCCAGCATTTTCTGATGTTCGAATATGTTGCCAAACTGATGGCGATTCCAAGCTTTGAGGGCTTGTTTGAGGTGTTTTAATTTTTGTTGAAATTGAAACATTTTTGCTCCTTCAGGGGGATTGAAAGAGTTCCAAGCATCTTTTACAATCTCTTTGAAGTTCGGGTGAGAGAACCAGAAGGCTTCAAAGCGAAAGGGCCTATTGCATCTGGAGCCAGGGCGAGTCCACTGCAGCATTATGGGCCAATGGTCGGAGCCCATCTGGGGCATGATAGAGGCATGAAAGGCCCCACCTAGATGAATGGCATTGTCTGACATGAGGAAGCGATCCAGCCTGGATGCGATGTGCTGTGGTCCTCTTCTTTTGTTTGTCCAGGTGTAGATGCCGTTGGAGGTTTGAAGATCGATTAGCTGGTTTCTGTGGATGAAATCTCTGAAGCCAATGCTGTCTCCTTCTAGTCTCAATCTTCCACCAGATCTTTCTTCCAGAGCTGAGATAATATTAAAGTCCCCACCACAGAGCCATAAGGGGTATCTTCGGACTGAGTTGAGCACGGAAAGAGTTTCCAGTAAATCCATTTTATTTTGGAGTTCTTGTGGGAAATACACGTTGGAGAGGTGACCATGGATGTTGGTTCCTATGAGGTGGAAAGTAGCTTGAATGACAAAGTGAGAGGCATGAAAATCCTCTAGGTTGTAGACTTGGGGATTCCAAAGGATGGAAAGCCCTCCTGAAGCCCCTGATGCATCCACCGAAACTGATCGACAACCTGGCCAGATTCTGTTGAGGATGGCTTCCAAGACTGTACTGTTGCATTTTGTTTCTTGAAGAAAGACCATTGCAGGCTTTTCTTGCTGTATCATGTTTTTTAGGATTCTTTGTTTTGCAGGGCTATTAAACCCTCGCACATTCCAAGAGATGAGTTTCATGAGGAACGATGGGGGATGGTTTTGTAAAACTTAGTCAACTTGGGAAATCTACCTGAATCAACCAGCATCTCTCCAATGATAATGGTTCTCTGCAGATCAGTTTTGTGCCCTCGTTTTTTTTATTCTTTCATGATTTTTTTCCCATCCCAAGAGCTACCTGCTTGTATGCCTAGACATTTGTGTTGATGCGCTCTAGCTAACACTACTTCAAGACTTTCTATCTACCTCGGAGGAATGGTGTTGTACTCCTTCTGTCGACAAGCTATTTCTAGACCCAAAATGTCCAAATCCCCCAAGTCTATACTCTCAGGTTCCTCCTCCATGTGAATGGGTTGAGATTGATCTTCCTTGCTAAGATGATGATAAACTGTAAGAGCCAGAGCAGAATCTGTTTCCATGCTTGTATCTTTAAGACCTGTCTCGATGCTAGGGTTGACAGAGGAAGTAGAAGCAGGAGTTTGGGCTTGGACGGAGTCCTTGGGTAGATCTGAAGATGTGGGAATGGCAGATTGAGTGGGAAGAGTAGAGGAGGAGGGTATGACCGGAGTGTTGTCTTGGTTGGGTAAAGCAGACAAAGATTCAAATTTGTTCTTGGATTCAGGAATGATGGGAATGTCGGACACCACAGGAGTTTTCTTAGCATGCTTTCTTCGACCTGAGACCTTGGTGTAGCCTTCCTCGTCTTTGCTGGTCTCCATGGCAGGGGCTTTGGCCTGATGATTTAGGGGACAATCCCTAAAAATATGTCCATGTTCATGGCATTTCCTGCATCGAAAGGGAACATGTTCGTAGTCTATAGTCTGGATCCATTCAAAGTCGTCATGAAAAAGACTTACCGAGTCCGTCAGGGCTTTGGCCAAATGCATGTGGACGCAGATTCTAGCATAGGAAGTGTACCGTCGATTTTTTGTTTCCTCCGCTACTTTGATGAAAACCCCCAGCCCATTTCCTATTTCCATCAGGGTCTCCTCGTCCCAGTATTCCAGAGGTAGAGAATACATGCGGATCCAGACCGGTGCCCAGTTAAAGTCTTCTTTGTCAGGATGAAATCTTTCCACCCATTCCCGAAGGTAAAGGCCTGCCGAGTTGAAGAAGTACGACCCTCCATCGAAGATGCATGTTTTGTCTTCTAGGTAATGGAAAATGGCTGTAAAGAAGCCTTTGGGACCAAGTTGAAGGGTAACTTGTCCTTTAGGTTTCCATTTAGAGGCTATCCAGCCTTGCAAAGCCTTTTCAGTGGGCCAAAGGCCTAAGAAATTTCCGATGAGGGCATGATCCCTCATGTATTGGATTCGGCCGTTAATTCGGTGGCTAGGAAGATCGATCTTAGTTCTTTCAGGAGACTTAGGAATGCAAGTTGCAGAAGAGACTTTGGGCCTGGTCGAAGAGTCGTTTTGAGCTGGATCTTTGCCAATATCATTCGTGGTGCCCTGATCCGTGTGGGCCGCTTTGTCTTTTGCTTCCTTGGTATGATCATTCAGAGAGTCGATATTGTCTGTAGCGACTGTGGAATGACCAGTGGGGGCCGCTCCCTATGCAGTCAGGGGAAAGTTGCCTGTCCTTTCTGAAGGATTCGAAGAAGCGGGATTGTTAGAAGAAGCATCGGGGGGGGCTGAGCCCGCCCCTCCAGAGACCTGTTGCATGGTGAGAGAAACAGTCGAAGGTTGGCGGCGTATTGCAAGCTTGCAAAGTGCGTGAAGGATCAGAGTTTCAGGGTTTGCTCAGAAACCCTAGCAGAGCGCATTTTTTTCCCTCTTCATTCAACTTAAAGGTAGTGGGCTTGGCCCGGTTTAGACTAACTACTCGCACGACGAGCTACAACCTTGCTCGGGATCGAAGACAAGACCGGTCCGTCATTACGAGGCCGACTTTACCACTACGCCGCCTCCACGACCTTATGTCCTCATCAATATTAACATGATGGTGGTGGCCATTTTTAATTTGGAGGCCCCAAAAAGGAGCGCAACATCCAGGTCGCTGCTCCTTTGGAAAAATTTCTACGTGAAAAAGTACTAAAAACACATAAATGAGCAGAAGTGCAAAGTGTGCCAAAATTTATCAAAATTTGTGAGGGTACTTGCTCATTAAGTGCTTGAGGCATGAAGTGACACCTCAACAAGTATATCTAACTTCTCTTTCTCCCCTTGCTTAGTCAAACTTTCAATTTTAGCATTAGCTCTTTTGAGCTTGGCCAATGCAATTCTCCCTTTCCGTGCATGAAGTTTGACCCTTGTCCTCAACAAGTCATTGTCCTTGTTGGCCTTCTCTAGCAACTTCTCTAGATGTAGATTGGCTCTATCAAGCCATGGTTCCCTATCCTTGTTGACTTCAAGGGCAAGCAGTTCATTTGGTGTGAGCTGGTCTACCAGCTCAGTTTCCCTCTATCTCTCAAAGGCTAGAGCTCTTTTCAGCCCTCCAGTCTTTGGTCTCTGTCTTGGAGGTTAATCCTCCTCATCATTAAGTTCACCAAACATTTCCATTGTTTCCTCAAGAAATACTTTAGCCTTTTCTGCATCTCTTTGTGCTTTGATACACTTCACCTCATTGATTTTTTCTTGGTTTTTAGCGGCAGATTTTCTTGCTCTAGGAAGTCAATCACATATTTTTCCCTCTCTAGATTAGTTTTAAGTTCACTAATATTTTCCTCTTTGAATTTGATTGTTGCACTGGTAATTTTGTCTTCATCTTCCTCACCTAGTTCAATCAACTGAAATTCATGCTCTGTCTCATGTTTTCTCTCCTCATCATCAATGTTTGGTTCTTTTGCATTTTCCTTGACTTTGTCTACTTGCTGTGTTTATGAAGAAGGCATGTCGCCTTTCACTCCAAGTGAAACAAATACATGCCTATAGCCTCTCTGATAAGTTTTGGGAAAAGGGTCAACTTCAGTCAAACTATCCCATGTTACCTCAATATCTTCCTCACTGCTTGATGACTCTGAATCATCATTTGATGATGATGTTGGGTTATAGAAAGGTGAAGAAGAAGGATCAATATGAGGTGAATGAAACTAACTTGGTGATGATATATGAGTAGTAGGCTGAGATGGAGGAATATATGCAGGAGGATGAGATGATGAAGGGGCATTCTAGTCATGCTGAATAGGTGGGGTAGTAAAAATCTCATTTGATATGAGGGTGTCCCATGGAATGTTCATTTGATCAAGTTGATACATGACTATCATTTTGATGAGGGAGTGGTAGAAAATAATCTACATTTGATGACCATAATCTCTCTTTTGTACAATATATGTCATTTTGTCAATGTTGCGGGAGAGATAAAAGGGTATGTGAGGCATTTTGACTCTAGTAAAGTGCATGAGGAGTCAGATATGATAGGAATAGAGTCTAGAAAACCTCCCCTCACAGGTGAAGTATTTCATGATGACTTTCATCATGGGGACATATCTGTCAAGGAGATGAGAGAAAGGGAAAATTTTCTTTTTATCATCCTTGTATCTTAGTTTAAGATATGGCTCATAGTAGCAATGATCGAGGTTTCCTTGCTTAAACCATTTTTCTCCTACATTTGGGATCCCTGTAGCAGCTGCAATGATATTAGTGGACATAGTGAAATTGACCCCAGCAAGAGTGACCTGTCTATCATGTAGATTGGAAATGAACAATCTTGTCAACATAGGATGATACTAGATTTTCTGCACTTTCTCACAAAATTCAAAACAACCCACATGTTTAAAACATGACACAGTTAGGGGAGAAGCCATAAGCTCTCTTGTGGTTGCTGGTTGATGTCTAATGTCTTTCCCTCCCTTTTTATATGACTTTTTCTTTGGTCTCTCCTCCTCACTAATAGTTTTGTTCTCCTCTTCAGCCATTTTTTAATTTGAAATTTGAAACCCTAGGGTGATGGAATGAAATAGAGGGAATGTGAAGGGAAAGGAAATTATTTGGGAAATGGAGGGAATGAGAATGTCAATGGGAACCTAGGTTTGTGTAAACCCTAGGATTTAGTGGTATTAGGAATGGCATGTGTTTTAGGGAATATGGGTATGGGAAATATACATGGAAATAGGAAGGGAATTTAGTTTTGAAATGAGAACTAGGTCTTTTTTTTTTTAAACACTTCAAATTTCTTATAAAACACAAGATATATCACTGAAGAGATGTCTTAGGGTTTACTCACTGACTAAGAGAGCCTTGAAGAAAATCCATGCAGATATCTGGAACTTATTGATGAAGTAGGAGGCTATCAATTGGTTTTTTGCCTTTATGAGAAAACGCGCAGCATCCTTGAGCAAACACGTAGCGATTGGGAAAACGTGCAGCAACCACCTCAAAACGCGCAACTTCCAAGCGAAATGGTCTGAATAATTCGGGAAAATGCACAGCGACTGAGCTCAAACGCACAACGTCCACCTCAAACGCATAGCGTCTCCCTCAAACGCGCAGCGTCCTTGAAAATTTTCTAATTTTCTCACTAAAAATGCGAGATTTCTCCTTTGCTGAGGATTGCTGAAGGATGAATGAAACACAAGACTTTTCTTCGAGGTTTTTGAATGGATTTATAACTTAGTGGATTTGAATTTTTTATTTGAATTACCCACTTTCCTTATGTTCATTTTTCTCTTCTTCAAACTTTGACACTGATACTCTTTGACGTTTCTGACTTTTTTCTTTGCAGGTTGATCAACTAATGAAACTTAACTTTCTTTGCTTCAGTTTGGCCGGAATGATTGAATTGACAGCTAGGGAATAGTTTATTACATATAAAAACATTAAAAAATTTTGAAAAATAAAAAATAAATTACATATTTTTTTTTATATCAAAATAGAATTTTGATATAAAAATCATTGAAATAATTACAAATTGAATAACAAACATAACTACAAAATAATGATCTTTTGTAAAGGAAGATAGAATTTTCTTTAAGTCCCTCTCATATACTTGCTGATTTTATTTATATAGAGTAATGACCTTAAAAAACAAAAAAACTAATGACCTAATGAGACTCTTTAGACCTGATCTTCATGACTAACTTTGACTGAGACAAAACATGGTGAAAGGAGCATTTTCATAGGTGTTTTTATGCTCAAGGAGACATGGGAATGAGTCAGCAAATATGGTTCTTTGAAGGAGAGTGAAATTTAATTGAAGAAAGCTACCATCAGTGAAAGAATTTTTAGCATGACCTAATGGAATGATATAAAAATTTCAGAATGAGACACCTAAAATGAGAAATGAAGAGATGATATCAATCATTGATGGGAGAATGCATATTCTGACTATAACAGGATCCCTCGACAGATTTGATTCTGGAGCTTGTAGTATTTTCTATAGTTTGGATGTGACGCGTCGGTGTCCGCTCTCATATACTAGGATGAAATAATCGAGTTGTGTTTATCATTATGGTAGAAAATATCATTCATGTGTCAGACTTTGTGATTCAGTGGTATATCAGTTTATGGTTTACTGATTTTTTCAAACAGGCTCTATTTTGATTAGGTTGATATAATGTGTTCGATATATTTTTGGTTCGGGTTGTTTGTTCCAATGGGTTTACATGATCAATACTTTGTTGGCTTCTAGTATTGGTTTATTTTCCCTAGTATTGGAATTGTACATATTGGTTTTGGTTCTGGATGGTGAAGTTAAATTGGATTTATTCATTGTGGAATTATTATTATTATTATTATTATGATTATGATTTTATTTTTATTTATTTATTTTATTTTATTTAATTTTATTTTATTTTTACTTTTATTTTTTTTCGGGGGTTGTTTCATATGCGTTGGGATTGATTTTTCATCTTGGTTGATTTTGTTTGTTATTTAGCTACCACTTAATTTCCCTCCATCCATTATGATGATCGTATGTAGTCATTTATTGGGTTCTTTATTATCAGGTGGTCTTTATTTCTGACTTAACTACTCCTTTTATGTTATGTCGTCAATCTTAACTCTTCCTCAGGCCAATGGGTGCCTTTATTTAATGCTCTTGTACCAAGGTTTGGCAGTCAATCTATAATGTTTGGTTTGTACTTTAGAAGTCGCAATACAACCAGATATATTTTCTTCATTAGGTCGACACCTTGCTTTATATCGCTTATCAACCCTGGCTCGATCCACATGGTTTTTTGTGTGGATCTTCGGGTTTCATTATTTTTCATGATCGACGTGGATACTACTCTTTGGGCCCAGCTTTCAGTGATATATCTTTTGTATTGCATGGAACTCTATATTTCTGTGGGGGTTTATGTTTTTTAATATGGAGACGATTAGATTTTTTTTTCCTTTCCTCAATTATTTCCACTTGCTCCGCTAGCATTTTTTATGTTTACATTTATGTTAATTTGGTTGTGATGGGGAAAACTAGGCCTGGTGATTTGGGGGTAGTTGGAAGTGACATGAAGGATCTATTTACTCCAGATTTGGAGGTTCTTATCTGCGCAACCATAGATGTGGAGTGTTTGTCAGCTTCATATTTTTTTCCTGGCCATCTATCATCCGGCGTTCATTCATGCTCTGAAAATTTACTCTTTGATAATTATAGTATTGCGGGCTTTGTATACTCGACATTCTGCACATGATCTCTCGGCGAGCCTTATTTCAGCTGCCATAGGCCCATTAATGCGGCCCAGGCAGCTGATGCCCGCCGCACGATGGTCTACACTTTTAATCGGACGGTGGGCATCAGCTGCCTGGGCCGCATTAATGGGCCTATGGCAGCTGAAATAAGGCTCGCCATGATCTCTCTCCGTCGGTATATACATCCAACACGTGGAAATATTAAGTTGTCAAGGATATGGATGGGGTCTAAAAATTGATATTTGGTTTTGACGTCTTCTAGGATCAGGTCTCGGGTCTTCAACATTGAGATTTAGTTGGTAAATGAGAATTCTCTAGGATGGATGTCCTTCAAATGATGAATTGGGTCAAGACAAATTGGGTTCCGATAATCAAGTACAACTCAAAGATTAGTATATTGTTCAACAATTGGTATTGTTTCCACTTTCTCAATGCCAATGATGCCAGTAAAATCTTGGCTACCCCTTGGGTAAAAGGGTGTAGTGTATTAACACTTCAACCATGGAATGTCGGTTTCAACTTGTTCAAGGAGGAGCCAAGAAGAAATTTTATTTGGATCAAGTTGTGTTCTTCCTCTCAAGTTTTTTTCTTGGCCGACATTGGTGGACATTGGGAATTCTATCGGGGGATTTACATATTTGGAGGACCACAATTTGGGGGAGATGGACAAGCGAAATGCATGGATACTCGTTGAAGTGGATTTTTCAGGTGGCCCCCCTGTCGAGTTGGATTTGATTTGGGGTAGTATTACTTCTCAACAATATATTGACTATTCGGGTACACCATTTAGGTGTTTTGGTTGCCATGCGAGAGGCCACCTCCTCTCTAATATTCATCACCATTTAGGATTTTTCTCATTTTGTACATTCAAATATGGGTGTTTTTTGGTCGTTGGGTTAGGGAGGGTATTCGTACATTGACCACGTGTTCGAGGATGAATATGCGGGATTTCCTCTATCATCTCCAAGTATTGCACATGCGGTTCCATATACACAACGCCATGTTCTTATTATTATTTTTTTGGAATTGGATGTGGATGTTACCATTGGTAAATATTTGGATATCATGTATATTTATATAATTCCTTCTAAATCTAATATTTCTCCTCATATTACTAACAATTATGGTCCACATCCAGATTTGGAAAACGTTGCCCCAAATCTTGAGGGGATAGTTCATTTCCATATGTAAAAATATTATTTTTTTTGTCGGTAATTTAGGGATTTCCTTTATATTTTCCTCCCTCCCTCTATTGTGTACTTTCCCTCCAGAATATGATTCTTCTAATCACCTAGGGGGTCCTGACTTTTCACTCCACAATGGGGATAGTACTTCTCTTCCTATGCCAAAATCTATGGTTATACAATTTGGCTCACTTAGGGGGAATCACTCGCCCACTAATTCAATGGGGAGTGATATGAATTTTTGAAACTTAACTCAACTCTGGAAATGGAACCCCTTTCCATTCATTCAAATATTTCACCTTCAGATGGAGTACCTATTAGCCCTTAATCTCAGAAAATATTACCATTTAGAAGAAGCATATGGATAAAATTAAGAAGGTATCACTAGGGGAGACTAGTTCTTTTGGGGATACATTAAAATTATTGGCAGTATTGGACCATAACTTTTCTTCTCCTTGTTCGAATGCTACTATTTGGGCTCTTAGAGATTATAATCCCATTGAAAATTTTCCATCATGAAAATTATATCACTAAATATCAGGGTTCTAGGGAGCACCTCTAAAAGGCTATCCCTGTGTCATTTGATTAAAGTGCAACTTCCCTTGGTCATCCTTTTACATGATACCATGATGACTAGGAATAAGACATGGCATTTACTATAAAATATTTGTCCTGGATGGAGGGTATGTGTGACATACCCTCTTGGAAAATTCGGGGGCTTAGGTATTATTTAGGATCGGTGACTTGTTAAATTCTTGGAATATAAATCCTTTACATGTATTTTACTATCCGATTTTGCTAGGGGTTCTAAGTTCTAGTTTCATATATTCAATGTATATGCTCCCTATGTATCTAGACAATGGTTTTGGGATCGTATGGAATGTTGTTGCATATTGAAGATTGGTTCTTTAATATTGGCGGGTGACCTAAATCTGACGGTGCCAAACAAATGAGAATTGGGGTTAAAAATGTAAGTCATACCTGTTAAAGGATTATTTCAAGGATATTTTTGGTATAAAACATTTGGTTGATATTTTTCAAAAACCCCTTATACCTACTTGGAGAAATGGTAGATCTAGAACATATGTGATTTCAAAATGTTTGGATCATTTTTTTATCCACGAAAATCTAGTTGAGCGGCTTGA
The DNA here is from genome assembly GCA_034641835.2 of Pinus albicaulis. NCBI lineage: Eukaryota > Viridiplantae > Streptophyta > Pinopsida > Pinales > Pinaceae > Pinus > Pinus albicaulis. Next base: position 637,040,069 of record CM076580.1, read on the forward strand.
TTTGTTACGTACATGGTTTGTTCCATCGAGGTTGTTCAACCATGATCCAATAATTATTAACTAGTGTGGGGATAGTGACTGGAAAGGAATTTCATTCAAATTCAACCACACCTATCTCAAAGATAAGGAATTTGAGGGATTGGTGCAGTGTAACACCGTCCTCCCACATCTACCCAAGTAACCGACCAACGAGGGTAAACATCTGACAAGAGGCTATTATGATGAGATTAAAACTCTTAGGCGACCTTAAGGAAGCATAATCAACACAAACATATCACACAGACAATGTCCATCAACAATAACACCCCCAGGAGCCAACCCAACCATTCAGGTATCCTACCCAGGGTCCCACTAACCTTTTAAGCCCTTAAGCCTCTGGATGCATGCACAAGCCTGCATGCCTGCGTCTAGGAGGCTTTGGACGAATGCACAAGCCTACATGCCTGCATCCAGGGACTATTTACAGCAGTGTTGTGCCATAGTCTGCGGAATTTAAGGAACTTTTCAAGCCCAAAATTTCGGCCACTGCCCATAACTTACTGTAGCTTCTAGAATCCATTAAACACATGATGAAAAGGCTAATAAACCAAAAACCAACTCCAGGACTAAGCCTAGCCATCCCCAACCAGGACTGACATTTTTTCAAGCATGTCACAAATACAAAAGCTACAGGTGTAAACCACATATCTGAGCATAGGGTTTTCATACTTATTTGAGAATCGCTAAGAAGCATTGTTCCCTTATATCCTTAACGACAATATCATCTATTAGGTCATAGATACATCATTAATTCATTTACAAATAAAAACACGAGGAGATCCAAACATCATTACTATCATAACACATGCTTATAACCAACATAATAACAATAGAAATATCCAGGATAAATTAGCCATAGAATCCACATATAAATCAGTGCATTTACACATCAAATACCAAGGGAATGAATTTCTCATTAATGAATGTAGAAACTAAACATGGATGGGAATACCACGTTCCACTCGACCATAGATTGGTTGATCCAGATATCTATTCATCCAATCACCCCCATGCCATATTCCAAGCATGAATGTGGGACTCATAACCAACCAAAAATAACTAAACAAGCATGAATGCTACTAGAGTTCTCCACCTACACCATGAGGAATTTTAGTGCCCCCTAGTCTCTCAGGCTTTATCGTAATCCACAGTCCGATCCAGGGATCACTAGGCCCTACACCAAGACCCACTCTCCAGGTTTTACCGTACATCCCAACCCAATACTACTAGGCCCAATAGATATAAATACACCTCTTGGCCACTGAAAATGATTCCTAGGCTGACCGTGGCACACATTCATGGCTTTACAACAACCCACAGTCTGGTTCAGGGGTTACTAGGTTACTGGATTTACCATGACCCATAGTCTAGTTCAAGGACCAATAGGCCATGTGTTTGTCATTTTGGAGATCCACCTCACTCAACTTCGAATCCATTTGGTAATCAAACTCAACCAAAGTATGAGAAACCATCTCATCAAGGCATTCCGCAAATGGAAAGGCTAGGCTAAAAACACTGTCACACATGGAAAAACCCATGCCATGACAGAAAATAACCACATGCAATACCATGCATGCCAAATCTATTAAGGAAATCACACATGCAAATAAGTACCTATAAATAATCTTGTTCTAGATGCTTTATCCCGCTTTTCCTTGCTTGCTCCTTCCTTCCTCTTGCCTTTTATTCCTTTCTTGATCCAATTCCAAAGTGATCGAAGAAAACTCTAAGTGTCCAAGATTATGAGAGAGAGAGAGAGAGAATATAATGATATCCATAAGTGTGAGAAAAAAAAATTGAGCCAAAAGCTTTCCAACTGACCCTCATAAACCTTTTCATTAATGAGACTTCTATTTTCTTCATTTTCCATTATTTTCCTTCATTTTCCTCCTCACTTGCAACCTATGACCTTTTACCTTCCTTTTCTCCTTTTTTCCTTTATTTTAATAAATAAAATTTCAATAATGCCTCATTCTTTTCCAAAGCCTTTTCCATTTCCTTTTCAAATTCCTTTAGCCATAATAACCGAAATTAACACCCACTAGGATGTTTTTCCCACCATTCAGCTTCGACTACGTGTCCCATCAATCATGGTTATTATTTTTTTTCCTTTATTAACTTTTATTGCATGGAATTTTCACCAGGGTTGTTACAGAACCCTCCCCCTTATGGGAACACCATATTCAATGTTAAATGACACCTACAGACCAGCAAGTTAATGAAAATAAAACACACTGCATATGGAGATTTATAAGATAGCTCATTGTAGTATTTACAATGACATCCATATATACAACCATACTTTCTATGGAGCTTTATAAATCCAGATCGATACAATATTTACAATAATATACACATATAAACATATGCACATTTTCTCAACCAAAAAATAAAAGGATACGATGCACATATCAACAAGAAGGGAGTCCAAAGGCTCACACCTCCACCCTCAAAGTAATACCAGGATTCACCTCCTTCCCAAGAAGTCCAAAATCCACTTCTGAAGCCAAAGTTTGCATCCAATGTCCAAAGCTACAATCCTATGCCACTTGTCCTCTCAGTGAATAGTTACCACCTCATTGTTCTAAGGCACACTCCCAATGTACATTTGCTTCCATCTGGAAATGCTAATGACCAAAACAAATCCATCCCTGACCTTCCCTTCTCTAATACAAAGTCCCTCGGGAAATTGGGTAATCCCTTTCTGTGCAGTCACTCACCTACCAAGTTCAACGACATCCCCTATCATGGGCGATCCATCTCTTGGCAATGCTTCCTTGCATCGAAAGATACAAAAACCAAGTTTTTTTATTGTGCGTGTATTCTGAGTGAGAAAGAGAAAGCGGAACTATGTGAGAGAGCAGAGGAAACTACAACGAAATTGTTATAGGTTGTGTCTCTTCATTTTGCTGGATAATATAAAGGAAGGACTAGTTGTTTCTTCATGGACATAGCCCAAGTTGGGTGAATCACATATATCTGTGTCTCTCTTGTTTGATATGTTTTCTGTGTTTGAATTTCCACCTATTTTTATGTGTTCCATTTCTTTGTAATATATAATTTTCTAACAAGTAGTCAACGAGACTTTGGTGCAACTTCCATGGGGATACAACCAAAAGAATCTGAAGACCTAGGATGAAAATCTGGTCTATATAAAACATTCTTACAACAGACCAATCCACACTTCTACAACAAAGTCCCCTTTTCAAATTTGTTTTGGATATTTTCCAACTTCACCTTTAGATATTTTCGGGTGGTATAAATGTGATATTTACACCAACATTTAAATTTTCAATCCTTGTTGGTAGACTTAGAGGCATAGCACAATAAATTCCAGAATACGACCTCAAGGATCTTTCAGATAAAGATCAAGATCTTGCAAGAAATTCAAAAGAAACATCATTCAAGAAAAAGGAACAAGACTCTTTAAAGAAAATAAACACACTCCGAGAATCTACTTTTGGCTCCTCTTCTGGGTTGAGTTGACTCCTGCAGAAAGTCTTCCTCAAGTGTCTAGGGGACAAGAGAATTTAGGCCCCATTCAAACTAACAAACCATTCAGGAAATATAGAATGCAATTTAGGAAATAAAGGATGCAAAACATCTTAAAAGTTACTGCTATGTTGCAAAGACGAAAAGCATGAAATTAAACTAGAAATCACAAGGAAACTTCATTTAAAGAGAATCAAGATGATAATGCATTGTTTCTCTTAAAGATAGTTAAGTATTTAGCTGTAAGGAACATATGTAATAAGAACAAATAGGATAAATACATTCCCGTTGGTTACCCCGATTGTATTAAATACTTCCTCAAAATATTATGTATGATGTGTACAACATTTAATTATAATGAAGAATTCTGCGAATGCTTTGTCAATAAGATTCACAACCTATCCTTATGCTTATCCTGACATTTGTAGAGATAAATGTTCTGCAAAGTACAACAATCAATTTCATATAATAATTCAAATGAAATCATGAATATATGTTAAGTTCAGTTAACCAGAATTCTTATTCAGCAGTTGTTTCACAATTTCATCATGAGAAAAGACTTTGTTATGCAGCAATGGAATCAGGGCAAGTACCTAATCTTGTAATAAAAAGAATGAGAGATGCAGTATTAAAGAAATCATTTTTTAATTTAGTTCAGACTTTTAAATAACCAAATTAACAAAATGAATTTATGGAATGAAGTTGAAAATTAAATGACAGAAAAGAGGAGCTATGAAATGAAATTGTAGAGCTCTCTAAGATCATAGTCACACCATGCAAACTTAGAGTGTAGCAAAAAAAATTATAAGGATTTGGGGAAACGAACTGGATGGTTGGCCCAACCACCCAACTCATTTCCCTTGCAGCAGTTTAAATTACAGTCTTAAAACATTCAGGAGAAATGAAAAAATCATAATCGAATGCCACTTAAATTCCATGCCAATTAAATTCCTTGTGAAGTCTTGTTACAAAATCATGAAACAATGCAGCGCTGGCTCTAGTGGTCCCCTCCAGGGATCATCCCACTAAGCACGCAACTCCTCCCTTCCTGCACAGCAACTTGATCCCTTGTTCTGCAAATTTGATACCGGATCTGGATCTGAGAATTGGGTCCTCCTCAGTGCGCAACCCTATGTTTTATAGCGGCAGTGTTGTCCCTACTTTCTCAGATATATGTTTGCAAATTTAGCATGGCTTGTTAAAACAAAATAGAAAATACGATTTGGCTAAGTTTGGAAGATAATACAACGATCAACGCTAATGGAATATTGCCAAATGTCAGGAGAGAATAATTCATTATGTTTTTGTGTTTGACTTAAATTCTGACAAGTGCAGTTGGAAAAGAGGCAAATGATACAGCCAAAGCACACACAAGAAGTGCACCCAACACAGGCAACAATATTCAGACATCCCCTGTGCGCTTTGCGGCTTACTCTTTCCTCGTCTTCTTGACAAGTGATTTTTTCATAAGGCAGATTACGCACTCCCAACTTGGATTACAAGCATCGTGATAAATGCGACATTCCACTTTGGTTCTCAACCTAAATATCTATTCTTTATTGTGTTTTCTGCAATGGAAAAATTCATCACAGTGACAACTCTCCTACATACATCTCTCACAACTCCTCAAGGCAGATGATTTCTTTTGTGTGGCGAAAACTTCCTCATTCGTAACATGTTCATCGGATTTGCCTGGATAGGATGCACCATAAGAAATCCTTTTAATTTCGGGTTTGACTGCAACCTAACAGAAATTCTCATGGGACAAAACCCAGCATATATGTTATGAAACCAGCTCTAAAAATAGAAGAAAAGAGAGATCAACGCCTTAGAAATACGCCACTTCGAGGGGGAAACCTCCTTTAAATTTCATAAATGAACAATTCTTGGATGACACAAATTACAAAACCTCCTTCTATATATAGGAGTCCATGGGGTCACAATATAATCCTAGCTGACCTAACAATAATAATGTAAGGGCATAATAATAACAATATTGGGGTTACAGGGGTACAACAATAATAATAAGGGGGTTACACTAACAACAATAAGGGACTATACTAGTAATATAGGGACCTAACATGCCCCTATCCTTCAAAAGAGTGGTGTCCTCAATGCTTGAGTAGCTCTGAATGCTTTTGTATAAAATTATCATCCTCCCATTTAGAATCTTCAGTGCGTAAGTTCTTCCATTTGATGAGATACTCTGAAAGTGATCGATTTCGTAGCTGTCGAGTTCTTGTTTCTGTGATTGCTTCAAGTTCCAATATGGTTTTTCCTTCCTCAACAAGTTCTGGAAATATTGTTTGAACTAGAAGTTTGTCCCCTATAACCTTCTTTAAGCATGAAACATGGAAAACTGGATTCACTCGCGAAAAAGAAGGAAGCTCCAATTTGTAAGCCATAGTACCAATCTTTTGCAACACCTTGTAAGGACCATAGTAATTTAGTGATAATTTATTATCCTTCTTAGCTTAATTGAGGGACATCTATTTGTAGGGTTGTAGTCGTAAAAATACCTAGTCTCCTACATCAAAACTTCTCTTGCCGCGATGTTGATATGCCCGTTGTTTCATTCGATTTTGTGCCAAATTTAGGTTATCCTTTAATAGTTGGAGAACTTTTTGTTGATGCTCGATGTGATCTTCCACTGCTCGAACCTTTGAATTTTATCTTTAAGAATATGTGATGGATGGTGGATGATATCCATAAAGTTCCATAAATGGGGTCATTTTTGCTGTAGTATGGAAGGAAGTGTTATACCACCATTCAGCGAGAGGTAACCACTTGACCCATTGTGTTTTCTTATCAGATACAAAACAACGAATATATCCTTCCAAAAAATTTATTCACTATCTCGGTTTGACCATCGAATTGAGGATGATAGAAAGAGCTATGAGCTAGTTGAGTACCCAAACAAGAAAATAATTCCGTCCAAAAATTTCTAGTAAAAATGGGATCTCTGTCACTTACAATAATCTTTGGCTTTCCATGTAGCTTTTGAATTGTTTCCATAAATGCAGTAGTAACTGTACTTGCTTTAAATGGATGAGACAATGCACAAAAGTGTGCATACTTGGTAAGTCTATCAACTACCACCATGATGACACTCTTTCCTTCGGACTTAGGTAAACCTGTGATAAAATCCATTGAAATCTCCTCCCAACGTTGACTTGGAATGGATAAAGGTTGTAGAAGACCCAGGGTCTTAATTGTCTCAAATTTATTTTGCTGGAAAACCAAAAATTCCGCCACAAACTTTTGAATATCAGATTTAAGTCCATCCCAAAAAATTATTTCTCTACCCTGTGGTAAGTTTTTAAAAATCTTGAGTGTCCTCCTAAAGGAGAAGTGTGCAATTCCAAAATAATATTTTTTTTTTGTTGGGAATTCTTGCAGATATATAAGCAATTTGTGTACCATAAGGAATCATTTTTCCAACTAAATGTACCAGATGTACTAGGATCTTGCTGCAACTTTTGAATGAGTGTCCACACTTCTTTGTCCTTCCTCCATTCATCCCTTGCTTCGGTTATCCAATCTGTCTGGATAATAGAAATGGCACAAAGCAATGCTTCCACCTCTTCATCCTTTCTTGAGAGTTCATCTACAACAAAATTTAGCTTCCCTTTTTTGTAGATGATTTCAAAGTCATAACCCAACATCTTTGTGACCCATTTTTGCTGCTCTTCTGAAGATGGTTTTTGTTCCAAAAAGTTTTAAAGACTATCACGATCATTTTTTACCTTAAAGTGTCTTCCCATTAGGTAAGGTCGCATTTTCTTTAGTGCATGTAGTATTGCTAAAATTTCATTCTCATAAATATCTTTATATAAATACTTTCCTTTGATTGGACGACTCTCAAAAGCAATGGGTCTTCCTTCTTACATTAAAACAACACCAATTCCATTTCTTGAGGCATCACATTCCACAATAAAGGTTTTTGTGAAGTCTAGCATTGCTAAGACTGGTGCTAGGCACATTGCTTCTTTAAGATGTTCAAAGGCCTTAGTTGCTTCACGAGTCCATGAAAATGCATCTTTCTTTAATAATTTTGTTAGAGGTGTTGCTATTCTCCCATAATTCTTAACAAACTTGCGATAATACCCTGTTAACCCGATAAATCCTCGCAACTGCTTTATGCTTGTGGGGACTTTCCATTCCTTAATGGCTTTAATTTTGTTAGTGTCTACCTTAACACCCTCGTGAGATACAATATGACCCAGATATTCCAGCTCTTGTACTCCAAAGAAACATTTGGATTTTTTTGCATATAGTTGTTTTTCCTCCAATAGTTTGAGCACCATGTCAGCATGTTGAACATGATCCTTCCAAGACCTGTTGTAGATTAGTATGTCATCAAAAAATACTAGCACAAATTTTCTAAGAAAGGGTTTAAAAATGGAATTCATCAACCCTTGAAATGTAGAAGGTGCATTGGTAAGGCCAAAAGGCATGATAAAAAATTCATAATGACCCTCATGAGTTCGAAATGTTGTTTCCAGAATATCTTCAATCTTCATTCTAATTTGATGATATCCTAAACGAAGATCCAACTTGGTAAAACAAATTTCTCCATGTAATTCATCCAATAATTCATCAATCACAAGAATGGGAAATTTATCTTTAATAGTGAGCTTATTGAGCTCCCTATAATCCAGACACATGCGCCATGATCCATCCTTCTTGTGCACCAATACTACTTGAGCAAAGAATTAACTTTGACTAGGTTGAATTATATCAGCCTCTAACATTTCTGCAATCATACGTTCAATTTCACTCGTTTAGACATTAGAATATCTGTAAGGCCTGATGTTTGGATGAACACTTCTTGGAATCAAATGAATAGCATGATCATGATCACGAATAGGTGGGAGTCCTTTGGGAGTTTCAAACACCTTGGAATGATTGTCCAAGACTTTTTGGAGATCTGGAGAAATAGATGATTTTGATGTTGGAACTTCTAGTGATCATAATTGTGCAATTATGCCTCGTTGTTATTTCTTCAGAATATTTTTCATGACATTAGAGCTTATTATCTTTCCTAGATTCCCTGCGATACCCCGTAATTCGATTTCCTTTCCTTCCGAAAAAAATTTCAAGAAAAGTTATTGAAAATTAAAATCTACCATCCCCAAAGATTGTAACCTTTGTACTCCTAGTAAAACACCAACACCTCCCATTGGAATGGAAAGCATTGGGCTATTCAATACATATTCTCCCATGGTTAGCTTGATATTATGGCATTTTCCATACCAATTTATAGCTCCTACATTTGCAACCATCACTTGACATTCTGGTGTTGGGTATAGGAAACAATTCAATTCCTTGGCTACCTTACAATGAATAAAAATATGGGTACTACCCGAATCAATTAACATTATTACCTTTTTCTTCTTGATATGTCCTTTTATCTTGAGAGTTTGAGGAGTGGTAATTCCTACCAATGCATTACACGATATGGTCGGACTCATTTCTTCTTCTTCTAGGGTTGGTTCCTGGTGTATATCCTCTTCTTTTGAAGTTTCTTGTTCATTTTCTTCCTCCTCTTCACAATCTACGTAAAATAATTTCTTCTCAGCACACTTATGCAACTGTAGCAAAGCCATTTTTCTCTTTTTTTTCTTCCAATTGTTATGGTTTCAACCTTATAGGTTGTGGAATTCTAGGAGTAGCAACACTTCCATCTTTATAGATGTGAGTGGTAGGCTTCCTTGTCACCATAATTTTAAATTCAATTTTTCTTGCCAATCTGAATGCCTTCTCCAATGAATCAGGGTCCCAAACGCAAACTTCATGTTGGAAGTTATCCTTTAAATTCCCTATGAAGACATCAATCATGTGTTCCTCTGGAATATCAATTGCCCTTATATTTAATTTTTGGAAGTCCTGAATGTGCTCCACCACTGAACCCTTTTGTTTGAGATTTATTAATTGGCTAAAGAAGGCGTTGCTCTTTTTATCCTCATAATGTGCTATCATTTCCTCCGTAAAAATTGACCAAGTGACAATTTTTTTATAGGAGCAAAGCCATCGATTTTATACAAATGTATTTTTTTCTAAATGTAAAGTTACAATGTGTACCTTTTCTATGTTTTGCACATTATTGATATCAAAATATTGTTCCATCTATATTATCCATGTTATAGGATCCTTGCCATCAAACTTCCTCATATCCATCTTTGGAATATGGTGGTTCTTCAATCCAACATTAGAGTTTATGAAATCACGATTAACATTTATTTTGTTCTCATCATGATTTTCCTCTACTATATTTCCGCCATTAGGAATCATTTCTCGTTTTAACCTTGTCATCAGACCTTTCATGTCTGCTTTTAGATCATTCTTCATGTCTTCCTTGTTGTCTTTCATTTTTTCATCGATCTTAGCTTCCATGTCATCCATCTTAGCTTCCATGCCATTTTTCAAACCATCCATCTTAGCTTCCATGCCTTTCTTCAAAACTTCCATTTCATTTTTTGTTGCTCTTTGTGAGAGCGAAATTTGGTGCACTTGCTCTTGTAATTTTGATATGTCATGTTGCGCTTCTTCCTCTTTATGAGTAATAGTAGAGCCTTCTGAAGGCTTAATGGGTGTTGAATTCTTTTTATGTGAAATTTTAGAACCCAATATTGATATATATGCTTCAATATGCCCTTGGAATCACTTCAAACTTATTTTTCACACAAGACTTATGCAATTCGAAGAAAAAAAAATAGACACCTTTTTCTTTCTTTTGAGGATCTTGATATTGAAACTGAATTATCTATGTAATTTAGGATCTTCAATATCTGAAATTCGGCCCTGTAGTATCCCTCTGAATTTTATTTCGAATGACACAAGTATGACCTGATTTGGATTCTTCAAGGCAAAGTTATGCCCAATCTCACAATGACCTAATTATGGACTGGTTCAGTAGAGCGAACTTGTATGACGTTCCACGTGTCATTGTTTCCTCCTTCGGCTTTGAAATTGATACACAGGAAACTTAAGTTTGTGTACTTGCAGTCACTTTTTACAGAATTCCGATTCGGCGCTCAGAGTGATAGTTATGACGATTTTCCCATGGCCACTTCTTTGAGATGAAATTTGGGAGCCTCAACAAAACCGTTAATTCGACAGATCATATCTCCAAAAATATTGTGAACTAAGATCTGAAATTTTTAAAGGAAGTTCCTTAGGATTTCTGCTTTGCGCTGTAAAAATTTAAGCTTTTGAACCTTTGTATAAAAAACGTTATAGCGCAAATTCCACAATGACCTGTTTTAGGTGAAATTCGGGAGCCTGAAAAAAACCCTAACTTCCACAGATCATATCTCCGAAAATATTGCGAACCAATATTTGAAATTTTTACGTGACATTCCTCAAGATTTCGGATTCGCTCTGTAAATATTTCAGCTTCTGAACCTTCGTAGAAAAAAAGTTATAGCAAAAATTCCACGATGACCTGTTTGGAGCAGCGAAACCCTAGAATCCAAAGCTCTGATACCAAATGTTATGAACCAACTCCAAAAATAGAAGAAAAGAGAGATCAATGCCTTAGAAATAGGATACTTCTAGGGGGAAACCTCTTTTACATTACATATATGAAGAATTCTTGGATGATACAAATGACAAAATCTCCTTCTTTATATAGGAGTCCGTGGGGTCACAATATAATCCTAGCCGACCTAACAATAATAATGTAAGGGCACAATAATAACAATATTGGGGTTACATGGGTACAATAATAACAATAAGGGGGTTACACTAACAACACTAAGGGACTATACTAGTAATATAGGACCTAACAATACCCATCCAAAGACTTGCAATGAATATCCTCTACATTCGCATATTGACGCATCTACTAAAGTATGCTTGAAAATCATACATCGATTCAACCTCGATACATATCAACATTGTAATATGGACTCTATAATATTTTGGCTTTGCAAAGATTGAATAAACAATTCAACGCTTATCATCTCAGACTGGACAATTCAACTGCATGAAGATTATTTGTTGAGTCGACAATCCATTCTGAATTTCTGTGAGGAACAAGTTCAACTTCTTGGCTCCGTACGACTTCCACCTTTTTCCATTTGGATAAATTATATTGACAACCAGATTTAGGGGCGAAGAGTATATAGAGTGGTGGTGGAGCGTATATAGAGTGAGGTGCATGAGGGTATCCTGCATATTGTTGTGGATAACCATATATTTTAAACGTCTGTGAATTTGTTGTGCAAGATTCATGTAGCCTTTAAAAGCCAAGTTCATTTTTGCTGCTTTGTCACCAAGTCTTACATGTATGCTCAAAAGAGGTCATGGAACCCAAGGCTTATTATTAGACCAAACATAGTGTTCAATCTATGATTCATACTTTGCAATAACAACCTTTGGCCACTCAGGAGGCAACGTTTGAATAACCATTTTTGCAGCCTTTATTCCAAATGCTTGATGGAGAGAAATATTTAATAATTTGCATGCGTACTCGCTTTTAAACCTCAATAGATAGTGCACTACCTGTGCTCGCCACCATCTCCTATCTCAACATTTGAGATGCTTTTCAACAAGCTGAGAAGTTTTTCTTTACTAAACAACCATGCAGTTAGCGTCCTCAATAATCAAAGCCAACAACATAGTATCTTTGGATTGCTGGTATAGGAATTTGATGTGTAGTGCAAGAATGTGTGGTGTAGGAATACATGGTGTAGGAGCGTGGTGTGGGAATACGTGGTGCAGGAGCATGGTGCAAGAACTCATAAAAAAATAGAAATAGTTCACCTGCCACAAAGAGAACTGACTATTAATGATATTTTCATATTAAATACTTTTTAATTTAGCAAAATGAGAAGAGTTCATAGATTAACAACTGTCCACTCTAAATGCCTCTAAATAACTCAATAATGCGTAAAAAGAATAATAATGACTTATAAATAATTAGTACATGCATATATTTATTCAACGAAAAGCATAGAAATGTGGAAAAGGTAGAGGCTCAACATTCCCCCATGTTGCCCTTCTTGCATGTCCTCATGCAAGCCAAACCATAGGACTATAAAACCATGAAACAAGGAAGGGGAAATGTTTAAAAATCAACTGATGCTTCTCAATAAAAGTTTCAGCAAAAATCTTAGCAAGGGAATATGTAGATATCCAGTATGACAGGATTCATCAAGTCTGCAACATTATTATTACAGTGCCACTAAAACTAGGTTACATCCCTTATGAAAGTATCGAGTGCAGGAATGATAAAATTTTCATGTAACGAGATCAGGTACAGGAAAGCAATGCTTGTACCAGACATTATGGAAAAAGAGTACTGCACCTTTATGATGGAAATCACATACCTCTTATCCTGTTTCAAATGAATTCCCTACTTGTCATAGATTTCTTTTTCAAAGCTCTTATTTTTGCCCAAAGTCTTATTAACAAAAAAAACATTTTTTGTTGAAAAGGTGCAATTTCAAAAATTATCGCAAGATTCCTACACCTACTGTAGAAATCTTGTACTTAGGTCATATAGTGTTTATTTATAGGCAACCACAGTCAACACACATTGTTGTCCATTAACACCTTGTGAGTAGACATTAATGAGTATTTCACCACTCTAAATACCATGGAAAAAATTGGAGTTATGAATACCAGAGAAGGAAAATAAAAATAGAGCAACATGACACCTTCCTGGACCAATCGTAAAATTGAACACTTCTAAATTTTTTTGTCATCTAGATGAAAAAGTAAATTTCTCCTTAATCCAGTACAAAGAATCACCTTTACTAAGGGTACCACATCATTTAAAGATTCCTTAAAATAAAACTCAGAGCATCATGCTCAAATCACCTTAAAACCATTGTTCAAGAATTGAAATGATGAGTTTTAGGGAAAGAGAAGGATAACCGAGTAAATCATAGTATGTAATTAACTTTAATACCATAAACATAGCCCTACTGCCCACAGACATCTATAACCTCGGCAGGGATTTATTTTGACCCAGCGAATTGCTTATGTCCCACTCACTAGATATACATTCATAGTTATCTTATTTAAATTAAAAATTAGATGAAGGCCATTGTCCTAGCTTGGTAACCAGCTGATGGCAGTGCCACTCACGAGAAGTAACATGGATGAACATGTCGATTTGTGATGAGACCTCCTGTATTCCATCTTTTCAGCTGAAAGCCATTATTATGGCTTAGTGACCAGCAACAGTATTGTCATGAATTTTAGGTCTCATGATCGTGGTAGGTCAGCTCATTACGAGACCTCATATCCTCCCTCAAATCTTTTGTGAATTGTGATTATAATTAACTTCAAGGGTTGCTTAATAAGTGGGGAAACAATTCTACTCCTTAAGAGTATGGGATGGCGTGAAAAGATTTAAATGACAAATCATCACTAGCTAGTTCCTCTACCCTAAGGACTTATTTTAGATAAAATATCTCAGATAATGACTTAGAATATTCTCTGAGTGAATAATGCTAGTGTTCTCATGAACAACTTATTATGATCTTTACAAAAGTGGTCCACCATAGGGGCTCTCCAATGGTACCTTCTAAAGGAAACTGAAAATATTTATCTTGGATGACAACTCATTAGAGTGTTTAATCATCTAAAATCATAAGGTGTTAGAATGAATCATACTCAGCACTATTTGTCACAGATGTGTGTGTTAACAACCAATGTGGATCAAGATCAGCTTCAGTGGCTATGCCTTGAAAGTCAAAACCCTAATAGCATTTTTGTAACATCTTTATTCATGGCATTGATTTATTCTTCTACCCTACTCTACCCTAAGAAGCGGAGGACTCCCTTTTAAGTATAGGAATACTTCCAATGCATCCATGTGTGCAATAAGAGGATAATCTTACTTGTTTTCAAATTTGAAAGGCATATTCAAGGAAATACCTGAACATGAGGAACCAACTGCGTTAACTGATGTGATGCTACAATCTGCCGAATGATAAAGGAGGAGTGGATACTCACAGTCATCTGAAACCCAAATTCTATGGGATCCATATACTCTTGGTCATTTGATTCATGGGTAACATATAGTGCATCATGTAAATCCTCCACATTTTTTTGTTTATCTTCTAGAGTGCAGGATGGATTATATGGATGTTCTTTAATCTCTGCTTCTGATGACTTCTCCTCATCAAGCATGATCTGTAGCTTCTCGGTTCCCCTAGGAAGATCTTCTGGTTCTTCATGAATCTCTTCTTCCAGAGGAGTAGACCTATCTCTGATTGATGCCAAAATGTGTTCTTTCTGTGAAGCAGAGACCCAAGCTTCTGCTAAGATTTGAGATAGATCTTGAAGTAACATCAAATGACCTGACATTTTCCTGCTAGCTGGAAAGTCTTGTCAGCACCTGGATTGAGAACAAGGGGTTCCTTTAGTAGCCGAAAAATAAAATTGTACTAACTCAAAAGATCAATTACAGTTAAAGGAACAAACCAAGATTGTAAACTAAGAAAATCACACTTGCGAAAATGAATTGAATAATCTCAATTTCATTAAAGAGACAAACCAAGCATCACAATTTGCAGTAAAGGAAACTTCAATTGTTGTAAAGGAAACAAATCAGGCATCACAATTTGCAGTAAAGGAAATCACTCGTTTGCAATAAAGAAAACCTGGCTTGTGAGCTCTCTGGAAATATCGTCCAGTATGCTTCAACAAGCAGGGGGAATCTCATTAATCTAGAAACTCAATTGTGAAGGAATGGGAAAAGCATGATAAATCTTGAAGCCTTATCAACATAACCATCCAAGGACTTTCAAATGATACATCTACTAAAATATGCTTGAAAATGATACATCGATTCAACCTCGATACATATTGACATTGTAATATGGACTCTATAAAATTTTGGCTTTGCAAATATTGAATAAACAATTCAACTCTTATCATCTCGGACCAGACAATTCAATTGCATGAAGATTATTTGTTGAGTCGACAATCCACTCTGAATTTCTGGTTTGGAACAAGTTCAATTTCTTGGCTTTGTACGAATTCCACCTTTTTCCATTTGGATTTATTATATTGACAACCAGATTTCGGGGCAGAGTGTGTATAGAGTGAGGTGCGTGAGGGTATCCTGCATATTGTTGTGGATAACCATATATTTTGAACGTGTGTGAATTTGTTGTGCAAGATTCATGTAGGCTTTAAAAGCCACTAAGTTAATTTTTGTTGCTTTGTCACCAAGCCTTACATATATGCTCAAAGAGGTCGTGGAACCCAAGGCTTTTGATTAGACCAAACATAGCGTTCAATCTATGATTCAGACTTTGCAATAGCAAGCTTTGGCCACTCAGGAGGCAACGTTTGAAGAACCATTTTTACAGCCTTTATTCCAAATGCTTGATGGCGGGCAATATTTAACAATCTGCATGTGTGCTCACTTTTAAACCTCACCAGATAGAGCACTGCCTGTGCTCACCACCATCTCCTATCTCAACATTTGAGATCCTTTTTAGCAGGCTGAGAAGTTTTTCTTTACTAAACAATCAGGTAGTCAACGTCCTCAATAATCAAAGCCAGCAACATAGTATCTTTGCACTACTGGTACAGGAATTTGATGCGTATTGTAGGAATGCATGGTGCAGGAACTTATAAAAAAATAGGAATTGTTCACCTGCCACAGAGATAACCGACTATTAATGATATTTTCATATTAAATACTTTTCAATTTAGAAAAACAAGAAGAGTTCATAGATCAACAATTGTCTGCTCTAAATGCCTCTAAATAACTCAATAATGTGTAAAAAGAATAATAATGACTTATAAATACTTAGTACAGGCATAAAGTTATTCAGCGAAAAGCTTAGAAATGTGGACAAAGTAGAGGCTCAATAGATATTGCATATGAGCAACAAGGAGGAGTGAGGGAAGATCTTACAGGAGCTGCTTTGAGGGCTGAAAAAAATTATCGAGAAGATTAGGAAAATCCATCTACAAGTACAAGACACACTGCAGAAGTCATAAGAGAAGTATAAGGCCAGGCATGATCAATACAGAACAAAGAAATCGTTCAAGGTGGGAGACAGAGTATGGCTACAATTGAACAAGGAGAGGTTGTAGGGGTTTGGTAAGAAAATCAAGGCTCTGAGGTATGGTCACTTTGAGATACTGGAAAAGGTGGGTGATAATGCCTATCAACATAGTTTACCACCATATATGTGCATTTACTCAGTTGCGAATGTAGAGAATTTGAAACTCTATGAGCCTTCCATGCTAGATGAGGAAGAGGAATAGGTCCTACCTTTTGTGGAGGATTTGACAACAGATCCTTAGGCGGAGTTGATAGGAGATATAATTTTGTAGAATAGGTCCAGAACTACAAGACAGAGGCAACATGACCTTTGGCAGATTGGATTGAAAGACAACTTCGAGGAAAATCTAAACGGTACACCAGAAATAATGTGGAGGAAAATTTTCCTCACCTCATTAAGTAAAAAGCTTTTGGGGACCAAAAACCTCCCAAAATGAGGAGGTGTGATCCGGTTTGGATCATTATATTGTTTGGCATCCATCTCGATGCATTCAGAGTGGAAAAAGAGGAGGAATCAACTCATGGGACCATTTTTACCGATGGGACCTAGTTTGGAAAAATGGGGTCTGAAACCTTCCAGGGGAATTTTGAGGCATCAACTAATATTTGGGGGGGGTAAATCGAAGTTGTATTATAATTGTTCCACTAGGAGGAAGAGGAATTCCATTCTTTCGAGAGAATTTTGTTCCATAGTTGAGCAAAGATAGCCAAGAGAGATAGGAGGTAGAACACACAAAGAGGATTTGTGCACTGTAGTAGCCCACGGGCCATAGGCATTACTTCTTTGTACCTTCAGCCATATTTCCAAACAGAGAAAGAGAGTGAAGCGACCTCATCTTGCAGTTGGGTTTTCCCCCGAAAGGTTTCCCAAAGCATATCTTTGTCTTATGTGTGAGTGTGAGCTTATTTTTTCGTTCTCTACTTTTTTGCATTAATTTCATTCACATGCATGCACTAATTACAGTTAAATTTACAGATATAGAGGTTTAAATAAACTGTAATAGTGTGGAAATTCAAAAATTTAATATATTATTATCATATCTATTGTGTCGAACTATCTAGTGTAATATCCACGGCATTTTACAAATCTTCTATAGATGGCTCAGTGATTTAAGTATCCTCTATTTTGTGAGAATCTTCCTCCATGACCTCCAGTACATAAAAGGAATTCTTATATCTTCCACTGCCTTAGAGTTTGTGAAGTTTTGATTCTTCTAGTTATGTTTCCTTGTAGTGACCTTAGTAAAACCATGATTTCTCTCCATACTCCCTATTTCTTGCTCTTTTTGTTTCAACGGACAACCCCTTATCAAATGGCCATGCTCATTGAATTTGGTAAGGGTTGAGAGATATTCATGTACATACACAACCGGGCATAGGACATATTTTTCCCCATTTTGGTAACCTCTGAGACTTTGAATAAATTCCCTAGCGCTTGTCCTATACCTTCTAGAATTTCTGGTATCCAAATCAACTGGAAGTGAGTACAATCTAACCCAGACCGGTGTTGCTATGAACTCCTCCTTGTAAGGGTTAAAACAAGCTTCCCAATGTCTGATATAGAGGCCTGCATTGTTGTAGAAATATGGCCCTCCCTCAAAGATTAGGGTTTTATCTTTGCGATTGGAGAATATGTCTGTGAACAAACCTTTTGGCCCTAGTCGCAAATCTACTTCTCGTTTAGGTTGCCAACTCCGTTGGATCCAACGTTCCAGTTCCTTTTCCATGGGCCAAATCCCTATGAATTTGCAGATAAAAGCATGATCTCTCATGCACTTCCTATGATCATCTAGACATCTCATTGGGATCACAAATCCAGGGTTTTTAGAGACCTTAGGGATATAGTGACCCTGCAAGCTCATTTTCCATTTATACCTAAAACAGACAAACATGTAAAGCCTGAGGATCCCCCTTGAGGTTTCAATCCTTCTTCGCCAGGAAAATTCCTACCAGTGAGGGCACTTTAGAAGGAGGGGTGGCCATGTCCTACCCTTGTATCCTTTCGACAACCTTGCTTGACAGTGTTGTGTAACCAGCTCCAAAAAGAGAAGAAAAGAGATATCAACGCCTTAGAAATGAGCCACTTCGAGGGGGCAACCTCCAATACATTACATAAATGAACGATTCTTGGATGATACAATTCACAAAACCTCCTTTCTATATATAGGAGTCCATGGGGCCATAATGTAATCCTAGTGGGCCACAATGTAATCCTAGCCGACCTAACAATAATAATTTAAGGGCACAATAATAACAAAATGGGGGTTACAAGGGTTCAATAATAACAATAAGGGGGTTACACTAACAATAATAAGGGACTATGCTAGTGATATAGGGACCTAACATGCCCCTCTCCTTCAAAAAAGTGTTGTCCTCAACGCTTGAGTAGCTCCGGGTGCTTCTGTATAAAATTCTCATCCTCCCATGTAGAATCTTCGGTGGGTAAGTTCTTCCACTTGATGAGATACTCTGAAATTGATCGATTCCGTAGCTATCGAGTTCTTGTTTCCATGACCGCTTCAAGTTCCAATATGATTTTTTCTTCCTCATCAAGTTCTGGAAATATTGTTTGAACTGGAAGATTTTCACCTATAACCTTCTTTAAGCATGAAACATGGAAAACTGGATGTACTCGCGAAGAAGCAGGAAGCTCCAATTTGTATGCCATAGAACCAATCTTTTGCAACACCTTGTAAGGACCATAGTACTTTAGTGATAATTTATTATCCTTCTTAGCTTGCTTGAGGGACATTTGTTTGTATGGTTGTAGCCGTAAAAATACCCAATCTCCTACATCAAAACTTCTCTCTCTACGATGTTGATCTGCCTGTTGTTTCATTCGATTTTGTGCCAAATTCAGGTTATCCTTTAAGAGTTGGAGAACTTCTTGCTGATGCTCGATGTGATCTTCCACTGCTTGAACCTTCGAATTTTCCCTTAAAGATGATGTGATGGATGGTGGATGATATCCATAAAGTGCCATAAATGGGGTAATTTTTGCTGCGGTATGGAAGGAAGTGTTATACCACCATTCAGTGAGAGGTAACCACTTGACCCATTGTGTTTGTTTATCAGATACAAAACAACGAAGATATCCTTCCAAAAATTTATTTACTATCTCAGTTTGACCATCGGATTGGGGATGATAAGATGAGCTATGAGCTAATTGAGTACCCAAACAAGAAAATAACTCCGTCCAAAAATTTCTAGTAAAAATGGGATCTCTGTCGCTCACAATAACCCTTGGGCTTCCATGTAGTTTTTGAATTCTGTCCATAAATGTAGTAGCAACTATACTTGCTTTAAATGGATGAGATAATGCACAAAAGTGTGCATACTTGGTAAGTCTATCAACTACCACCATGATGACACTCTTTCCTTCGGACTTAGGTAAACCTGTGATATAATCCATTGAAATCTCCTCCCAACGTTGACTTGGAATGGATAAAGGTTGTAGAAGTCCTGGGGTCTTAATTGTTTCCACTTTATTCTGCTGGCAAACCAAACATTCCGCCACAAACTTTCGAATATCAGATTTAAGGCCATCCCAAAAAAATTCTTTCTTCACCCTGCGGTAAGTTTTTAAAAATCCTGAGTGTCCTCCTAAAGGAGAAGTGTGCAATTCCAGAAGAATCTTTTGTTTTAGTTGGGAATTCTTACAAAGATATAAGCGATCTTTGTACCATAAGGAATCATTTTTCCAACTAAATGTATCGGATGTACTAGGATCTTGCTGCAACTTTTGAATGAGTGTCCATACTTCTTTGTCCTTCTTCCATTCATCTCTTGCTTCGGTTATCCAATCTGGTTGGATAATAGAAATGGCACAAAGCAATGCTTCCACCTCTTCATTCTTTCTTGAGAGTGCATCTGCAACAATATTAAGCTTTCCTTTTTGTAGATTATTTCAAAGTCATAACCCAACATCTTTGTGACCCATTTTTGCTGCTCTTCTGAAGATAGTCTTTGTTCCAAAAAGTGTTTAAGACTATCATGATCAGTTTTTACCTTGAAGTGTCTTCCCAGTAGGTAAGTTCGCCATTTCTTTAGTGCATGCAGTATTGCTAACATTTCCTTCTCATAAATAGGTTTCTGTAAATACTTTCCTTTGATTGGATGAATTTCAAAAGCAATGGGTCTTCCTTCCTGCATTAAAACCGCACCAATTCCATTTCTTGAGGCATCACATTCCACAATAAAGGTTTTCGTGAAGTCTGGCGTAGCTAAGACCGGTGCTAGGCACATTGCCTCTTTAAGACGTTCAAAGGCCTTAGTTGCTTCAGGAGTCCATGAAAATGCATCTTTCTTCAATAATGTTGTTAGAGGTGCTGCTATTCTCCCATAATTTTTAACAAACTTGCGATAATAGCCTGTTAACCCGAGAAATCCTCGCAACTGCTTTATTGTCTTGGGGACTTTCCATTCCTTAATGGCTTTAATTTTGTTAGGGTCTGCTTTAACACCCTCGTGAGATATAATATGACCCAGATATTCCACCTCTTGTACTCCAAAGAAACATTTGGATGTTTTTGCATATAATTGTTTCTCCTGCAATAGTTTGAGCACCCTGTCAACATGTTCAACATGATCCAAGACCTGCTGTAGATTAGTATATCATCAAAAAATACTAGCACAAATTTTCTAAGGAAGGGTTTGAAAATGGAATTCATCAACCCTTGAAATGTGAAGGTGCATTGGTAAGGCCAAAAGGCATGACCAAAAATTCATAATGACCCTCATGAGTTCGAAATGTTGTTTTTGGAATATCTTCAGTCTTCATTCTAATTTGATGATATCCTGAACGAAGATTCAACTTGGTAAAATAAATTGCTCCGTGTAATTCATCCAATAATTCATCAATCACAGGAATGGGAAATTTGTCTTTAATGGTGAGCTTATTGAGCTCCCTATAATCAGGACACATTCGCCATGATCCATCCTTCTTGTGTACCAATACTACAGGAGCAGAGAAAGAACTTTGACTAGGTTGAATTATACCCGCCTCTAACATTTCTGCAATCATACGTTCAATTTCGCTCTTTTGGAAGTAAGGATATCTATAAGGCCTGATGTTTGGAGGAACACTTCCTGTAATCAAATGAATAGCATGATTATGATCACGAACAGGTGGGAGTCCTTTGGGAGTTTCAAACACCTTGGAATGATTGTCCAAGACTTGTTGGAGATCTGCAGAAATAGATGATTTTGATGTTGGAACTTCTAGTGAGCATAATTGTGCAATTACGCCTCGCTGTTCTTTCTTTAGAAGCTTTGTCATGACATGAGAGCTTATTATCCTTCCTGGCTTCCCCGCAATACCCCGTAATTCGACTTCCTTTCCTTCTGAAAAAAATTTCAAGAAAAGTTCTTGAAAATTAAAAGCTACCGTCCCCAAAGATTGTAACCATTGTACTCCTAGTACAACATCAGCACCTCCCATAGGAATGGAAAGCATTGGACTATTCGATACATATTCCCCCATGGTTAGCTTATTATTATGGCATTTTCCAGAGCAATTTATAGTTCCTCCATTTGCAACCATCACTTGACATTCTGGTGCTGGGTATAGGAAACAATTTAATTCCTTGGCTACCTTACAATGAATAAAATTATGGGTGCTACTGAATCAATCAACACTATTACCTTTTTCTTCTTGATATGTCCTTCTATCTTGAGAGTTTGAGGAGTGGTAATTCCTGCCAATGCATTACACGATATGGTCGGACTCATTTCTTCCTCTTCTAGGGCTGGTTCCTGGTGTATATCCTCTTCTTGTTCATTTTCTTCTTCCTCTTCACAATCTGTGTAAAATAATTTCTTCTCAGCACACTTATGACCTTTAGTGTATTTGCTATCACAACTGTAGCAAAGCCCTTTTGCTCTTTTTTCTTCCAATTGTTGTGGTGTCAACCTTGTAGGTTGTGGAAATCTAGGCGTAGAAACACTTCCTTCTTTATAGAATTGGGTGGTAGGCTTCCTTGTCGCCATAATTTTACATTCAACTTTTCTTGCCAACCTGAATGCCTTCTCCAATGAATCAGGTTCCAAAACACGAACTTCATGTTGGATGTTATCCTTTAGAGTACCTAAGAAGAGATCAATCCTGTGTTCCTCTGGAATATTAGTTACCCTTATATTCAATTTTGGAAGTCCTCAATGTGCTGCCCCACTAAACCCTTTTGTTTGAGATTTATCAATTGGCTAAAGAAGGTGTTGCTCTTTGTATCCTCATAATGTGCTATCATTTCCTCCGTAAAAATTGACCAAGTGACAATTTTTTTACGGGAACAAAGCCAACGATACCATACAAATGTATTTTGTTCTAAATGTAAAGTTGCAATGCGTACCTTTTGTGTGTTTTGCACGTTATGGAGATCAAAATATTGCTCCATCTGTAGTATCCATGTTACAGGATCCTTTCCATCAAACTTCCTCATATCCATTTTTGGAGTATGGTGGTTCTTCCCGCCAACATTATAGGTTATGAAATCACGATTAACATTTATTTTGTTCTCATCATGAGTTTCCTCTACTATCTTTTCACCATTAGGAAACATTTCTTGTATCAACTTTCCCAAAATTTCGATGTCTACTTTTAGATCTTTCTTCATGTTTTCCATGTTGTCTTTCATTTTTTCATCAATCTTAGCTTCCATGTCATCCATCTTAGCTTCCATGCCCACTTCCATATCATCCATCTTAGCTTCCAAACCATTAATCTTAGCTTCCACGCCTTTCTTCAAACCATCCATCTTAGTTTCCACGCCCTTCTTCAAAACTTCCAATTCATTTGCTGTTGTTCTTTGCGAGAGCGAAATTTGTTGCACTTGCTCTTGTAATTTTGATATGTCATGTTGCCATTCTTCGTCTTCATGAGTCATAGTAGACCCTTCTAAAGGCTTAATGGGTGTTGAATTCTTTTTAGGGGCCATTTTAGACTCCAATATTGATATCTATTCTACAATAGGCCCTTGCAATCAATTCAACTTGATTCTTCAAACAAGACTTATGCAATTCGGAAAAAAAATACACACCTTTTACTTGCTTTAAGGAGCTCGATATTGAAATTGTATTATCTCTGTGATTGCAGCTCTTCAATATCTGAAATTCAGCACTGAAGTAGCCCTCTGAATTCTATTTTGAATGCCACAGGTCTGACCTGATTTGGATTCTCCAAGACAAAGTTGTGTCCAATCTCCCACAATCACCTAATTATGGACTGGTTCAGTAGAGCGAACTTGTACGACTAGCCACGTGTCACTGTTTCATCCTTTGTCTCTGAAATTGATAGCCAAGAAACTACAGTCTGTGCACTTGCAAACACTTTTCACGGCACTCCAATCCGATGCCCAGAGAGAGAGTTATTGAACTTTTCCCACGATCACCTCTTTGAGATGAAATTCAGGAGCCTGAAAAAGCACTACCTTCCACAGATTATATCTCCAAAAATATTGTGAACCAAGCTCTGAAATTTTTTGATGAATTTCTTCAGGATTTCAGCTTCGCACCATATTAATTTCAGATTCTAAACCTTCGTAGAAATTTGTTTATAGCGAAAATGCCACGATGACCTGTTTAGGAGCCTGAAAAAAAACCTAACTTCCACAGATCATATCTCCGAAAATATTGCGAACCAAGCTCTGAAATTGTTAGACAAACTTCCTCAAGATTTCAGCTTTGCACCCTAAAAATTTCAGCTTCTGAAGCTTCGTAGAAAAAAAGTTATAGCGAAAATTCCACGATGACCTGTTTGGAGCAGCGAAACCCTAGAATCCAAAGCTCTGATACCAAATGTTGTGTAACCAGCTCCAAAAAGAGAAGAAAAGATATATCAACGCTTTAGAAATAAGCCACTTCAAGGGGGCAATCTCCAATACATTACATAAATGAACAATTCTTGGATGATACAAATGAACAAAACCTCCTTTCTATATATACGAGTCCATGGGGCCATAATGTAATCCTAGTGGGCCACAATGTAATCCTACCCGACCTAACAATACTAATTTAAGGGCACAATAATAACAAAATGGGGGTTACAAGGGTTCAATAATAACAATAAGGGGGTTACACTAACAATAATAAGGGACTATACTAGTGATATAGGGACCTAACAGACAGTCTCTTAGAAATTTGTAGAATTCTATGCCAGAAGAGGAAGAAAGAACAAATGCTAACCCTACAACCAGTCTCTCAGAGACCCAAAATCAAACTTCGACCTAGCTGTAGACGCACGCTAAATAATGCTAAAAATATTTTAGCAAAACTCCTACATATATCTATTTTTTACCCCGGAAGAAATATATGAGTATCATAAGGTGTAAAAGAGTTGGGTTGTGTGTAGTTTAGACTTTGTAGGGTTGAGAGTGGAAGCCAATTGTGGGGTTATATTGTTTGTCTTAAAGGACATATGCTATGTTTTCGAGATACAAGATTCAAACTCTCTCGTAATCCCTATGACTGTGACAACATCGACATTGTCTAAATATGTTAAGTTTTGGAGCTTTTGAGTCTCTCATAATCCTTATGACAACATCATCTTAGGCATTGTCTAAATATGCTAAGTTTTGGAGATTTCAAGTCTCTCATAGTCATGATGACAACATCATCTTAGGCACTGTCTAAATATGCTAAGTTTTGGAGCTTTTGAGTTTTTGATAGGAATTTTAGGAATTTTTTAGGGCCAAATTTTAATTTTTAATGTTTAAAATAGGTTTTTGATGCATATATTGATTCAGCAGTTTAAATAACTCTTGGAGCACTAGAATTTCTGAGAGTTTACAACTCAAATTTGTGATTCCAAAAAACCCTGTGAGATTTTAGACAAATTAAACCAAAATATATACCAAATTTTTTTTATAACCTAAACCGATAAACCATAGCTAAATCATAGCTAAATCTTAGTGAGAATGATAAGAAGAGCTAATGTAAACAAATTATAGTCTTGCTCTTTATCAAATCACAGCCAACAAAATTGATTTTCGTGAGTTTGTAACCTGTTCACCAGAGTTCACTGTCTATATGTTCAAATAGTTGGCGCCACTTATATAGCGAAGGACCAGTCTAGAGGGATTTAATATGACTTCCTGACAAACTGTTTAAGGCTCTCATGCTCTCTGTATGAATCAATCCTGGCAAAATCCGAATGGAAGCTTGGGTTGCAAAAGCCAAATGGCTTCGTATGATATAAAAATCAATGCAATTTCTTTTACATTCACGTGTCTCTCCTGATTGTTTCTATACCAAGAATTATGTATAGCCTTACCAAAATGAGCCTAATAGATGGTATTTTGTCATAGTCTCTGTTATCAGTTTTCAAAAGGTATAGTAAGCACACAGTTCAGTTATATATAGTTTGCAAAAAGGCTTTCGAATAAATATTATGTTCCAGCACAATCACAAAGTGTAATTCAGTTTGTTCTTCCCTAATCTCCATCATAGGGTAGTTAAGATGTGAAGTTACCTTTAATGTTATATATATATATATATATATATATATATATATATATATATATATAATTTTGTACTATAAATATAAGGAGAATTGCACTATCCTATGGTTAGTTGCAGCTAAAATTGAGAAGATTAGTTGGTTGGATTGAAAAGATTAGTTATCAATTTAGAAGCATAAAGGACAACATAGGAGAAGTTGATTTTAGATGTGAGTTGGGAGCCAGAAAAAACTCCAAAAAGACAGTGCATTCAAGGAGGAGAAGAGGAACAGGTCACTTACCCTACCACCGTTGTAACGATGTTTTCTTCATGCACATACCGTTCACCCTCAGATCTAGTTGTACCATGTATTGCTTAAGCATGCTTCAGTGTTGAGAGGGGATAAAGAGCACTTTGATCTGTTCAGGAAAGACAGAAACACAGCAGGCTGTATTGCTGTGGTTGTACTGTCTTTTACACACACTGTTTTTCTGTAGTTATACTCTCTTTTACATAGGCATTACACTTATTTTTGACGTGATTTAATGACTGTACAGTTGCTAGTTCAAAGTAGGCTACAGAAGTCACCTTGTAAAACGCTGGTCAAAAGAAAGAAAAACTTATTCAAAGAAAAGAATGAAAAACTTATTCAAAGAAAAGATTCCTGTATTTTATTTTTTCATTTTTCAATGATTATGTAATTGATACAATGTTAATAATTTTATTTTTTATTTTTTAAATAAATCAGATTTGAATTATTTTGCAAGAGAATAAGAATAATGTAGAAACCACCTTCCAAACTAAGCAGAAACACGTCTCAAAACCATGCAGAAATTGCCTTCCAAACCAGGTAGAAACCCTACTCTGAATAGAACGACGAAACACTATTACAAACACACAATTTCCCATAAAAATTTTATGCAATAAACACATTCATAGTTTCCTTGCCACCGAGGATAAGACTAACCCTAATTGTAATATTTCGATTTGACCTCTCTTGAATATTGGAAGATTTTTTGTTACTTTGACTATATATATATATGGTTTTCATTTGTTAAAAAAAATAGTTTTCCAAGTTAAAAGAAATTATGAAGAATTCAATTTAGGTCATAGCTTCCTAAAATTTAACAAGTTTCTTTCTTTACATTCTTGGCACAAGAAAGAAGTTGCCCTGAATTCTTTTGTTGCATTCTTTACATTCTTGGAACAAGAAAGAAGTTGCCTTGAATTCTTTTGTTATTGAAAAATTCTAAGGAGAGAGGAAACAGTTAAAAAAACAATAAAGAAAATTCTGAGAGACATGGGACAATAGAAAATTAGAGCTACTATATCATAGAATAAACTGGCCATGAAGCTACTATAACATAGAGATAAACCGGCCATGAAAAATTAGCCTTTGGACCTGGTAAAAGGCCAAAAGACAGGAAATGTTACAGGAGTTTTGAGATATTAGCTTGCACTCTTTTTAATGTACACACTGAAACGAGGGAGGAATTTCTTGTCTACTATGCAGTAGAGAAGGGAAAATTGATTGGAAAAAAAATTCCTTCGAAAATCTTTTTGTCCTACTTCTAGTGGTATTATAGCCTGGCTAGAAAGTGATTTCCACAACAAGCTACCTACTGTTGGGTACTGTTGGGTTGATCTTGACTGGTTATTTGGTCTACCAGAATTCACACATATAAATCTTTCAACGTTGTTCTAAAAACTTATTTATAAATATAAGATTTTAAAATTGGTATAGCTGTGGAAATGCCATTTATGTTTTGGGCCTTTTAATGGTTAATCTCTGTTGAAGATGGTTGTATGGAAAGATTCTTGTAGATTATTTCTTGTATTCTAGAATATAAGACAGAATTAGGAAGATTCATGGTTTTTTTTTGGTTCTATGAGTCTTAGAGTTTTAAGTTTTAGTTGATTATTTATTTAGAATTATATTATTATTATTATTATTCAATTTTAAGGTCATGATTAAATCAGATATCACATCAAATTGGTGTATGAAATTTTCTTATTTGTAAGACAAAAGATCGACCTTTATACAACTATTTAAATGCTAAACCAACTGAGATTTTGTTTAATCATTAATAAATTTAGATTTTAAAAGACACTGAGAACAATATAAAATTGATGTGATACAAAGTGAAATGATGTGATAGTTGTTCTCTTTCTTTCAATGAATAGTTAAAAATAAAAATTGACGGTTAGATTTCGCTTTATAAGGATATTAGTAATCTTTCTTCCATGTAATACAGTTATTCAGATTGGAAAAAGTAATGGAGAGCAAGATAGTTGTAGTTATTTATACATCATTTAAATCTTGTGAAAGGAAAGAACATATCTCATTCAATTAAGTTACACAGAAGGTTATAGATCACTAGTCTACACAGAAGGATATATGGTATGCTTTCCTTTAATATATTTTTGTTTTTACATTTTATTTGTTTAATTAATCTATAATGCTTTTTTCTAAAAGTGTATGTCATAGAGTACACAGTGAATCGAAGCAGCTCTCATCTTATCATCATCATAATATTTTATCAATGCTGGAATGCCCACGTTCGCCGCAGTCTGGTTGGCAGTGAAAAACTGAACGCACAGCAAATAAGCCAAGAACTTCAGCGGCCCGTCGAGTGCCAACGAGGCGAAGATCAACTATCCGACAATCGCCCTTTCACAGCGCGGACAATTTTTCGTACCGGGCCCAATATCGAGAGCTCTACAGCAATCCTTCACGTCCTTATATTCTTATACAGCACAGGTTTTCTCAGCTT
Organism: Pinus albicaulis; assembly: GCA_034641835.2. Lineage (NCBI taxonomy): Eukaryota > Viridiplantae > Streptophyta > Pinopsida > Pinales > Pinaceae > Pinus > Pinus albicaulis. The sequence goes on from CM076580.1 coordinate 637,068,848, forward strand.
CGATCTGAAGCTATGATACGAGGTTAAAAACTGGATCTATTAATTATTGATTGAATAGCTCTCTATGTAAAAATTTGAAAAGTGTATATAAACTCATACACACATCTCATTGAGTCAGATGAGCCTTAATTATATAGGTTTTCATATTAACGAGATAGTTTCAACCACTCTCTGGATATTAGGACTTGAGATATAATCTTAGCATCTCAATCTTATCATCATCATAACAACCATCTAATTATGACTTTCTCCATTAATTCCAACAAATTAACCATTATGGAATTTATTTTTTCTTATAGCCTGTGTACGTGATATGACCATATGCATTTTGTTTTAATTATTTAATACCATCCCTGGAGAATTAAGTACATTATAAATTACAAGAAAGCTATTTCTAATAAAGTTTGTATGTATGTTTTAGTTGCCATTACAAATGGCTGTGCTCTATATTTATGTGGACTAGAGGCTAATTCTGTTGCATATATGCATGCTAAATGTAATGTGTTTCGTTACGTTTTATGTATATTTTTTATAATAATTTATTTTATTTGTTGGTTGGATATTTGAATACAAAATCTTAGTAGTAAAGTAAATTGTTTAGCTCAACAAATTTAGTTTTGAAACATTAAATCTATTTTGAAATATCCAGCATTTTGAATAGATGCTCCACGCATCATTTAGAACAGAAACAAATTGAGAGTGATTTATTAGTTTTTTGAATTAACAACCTTCAAATCCAACCATCTTTTTGGATTAACAATTTCTGAATTTAACCATTAAAAGGGAGATCACAATAATAAATATATGAATAAAACACAAATTATATGAGAATTTTGTGTATGAATTTCTATAACCTTTTACTTTCAGGTTTGTATATACTGTTTAGTAATACTTATAAAATCTTAGTCCAAGTAAAATCTGGTTTGTAGCCTTTGAGATTGTTACACCGATTTCATTCAGAATGTGGGAGACCAGAAACCAAGAAACGTGAATTGAGAAGATGTTTTGTATGTTGGTGTGTGCATAATTATTCCAAATTTATAAATGAAGAATGTATTCTCTGTTTTTGTTGGGGGAATTTTTTTTTGTTAAATTATGGTGAATTGATAATTAGTAGGAGTAATTTAGGCCAGGTCAAGACCAAACTTAGTAGCTGTTATTATATCACCAAAAGGAATATGTTCAATAGTATGTAAGTTATATATATCAAGAATTTATGAGGAGCTGCCAGCCTAGACTCCACCATGGTGGGCAGCCTATTCCCTCCGTCCTATCACAATGGGCTAAAGATGTCTTTCCTTAAAATTTAAATTCTGGTGAAAAAGACAACATCACATTATGCCAACTACTCAATTGCCCCACAAGAAAAAAAAAAAAAACATTGTTAGTAAGCCAATCTAATATTCTTATAAACCAGAGATACATATAGAACGACCTACATAAGATTTCCTACAAACTGATTGAAACCCCTATGCAGGAATCCTTTGTACCAGGACTCATTAAATTCGACAGCAACTTTGAATTTTATTGGGTTATATAGGGTTGTGATTACAGTCACAATAGAATGAGATCAGTGAGTAGTTCCACTATGGGTGCGTTGAGAGTTTCATTCAATAGGCTCTTTTAAATTGCCTTCCAGCTTTTCTCTTAAAACATTGCTTCACGTTAAAGCATAAATACACATGTTGTTGATCGTTTGGCATCTTATAAGGTATTGAACAGTTAAACATTAATTGTAATTGTCTGGATATATTTTTCACTGTCAAGTTGTGTTTAGGTTTGGTGTAAGCATTCTTGCACTGCATTAACTACAGCCAGAGAATGCAATTTAAGTTGCAGAGAAGAGCTGTGATGCTCTCGGATGTTCTAGTTGTCATGGAATACAACAAGGCAATGGCAAGCAGAGGAATGGAAGACACCAGACCATGGAGAATGACATCTTCATGGATAAAAGAAGGATGTAAGTCCTCGATCCGTTGGGATAGGGAAAGGAAACCAAGATCAAGAATAAGAGATGTTGGTTTAAGGAATTATAACACATCACAATTAAAGAAAGATGCAATTGCACACATGCACATGAAGGTTTATGAACTAGTTATCTCTTTAGCAGGCCCTAGCTTGAGGAGGACTGGTAAACCCCTTTGAAAAATCCTCCACAAATTTGAATAGCTTTTTATGTTATGTGGAAGAATGATGTATTCATCATGTTATATGGAAGAAACCATTCATATAAAAGAATGATTTAAACATCAAGTTATAATAAAAATGTTGTTACCAAAAATGTGAACACTCCTTAAAACACTGTAGCTGAAGTCGTCATTAAATTATTCATAAAAATGGTCATTAAAAACAATGTCATTGTGCTAATTATTATCAATGTAGAAGCTTACAGCTCCTTCCATGGCTGACAAGTGAAGGACTAGGTTAATCTTGCATCAAATCAAAGGATTTTATGCAATTTTTTTGCAGTATTTAAATTGTTAAAAATAAGTTTGAATCACTGCCATAAGTTCATTTGCAATATCATTTTTTTAATAATTTTAGTTGCCAAATTTAATCACAAATTCATTTGGAAAAAATACAAAATCATTAAAGAAATTAAGAATTTTCAATACCAAATTCCATGGCATTAAAAAAACACTCATTAAAAAACATTAAGAGTTCTCATTACCATTTTGCATACAATTGACAAAAAAACATCATGCAATTTATTATAAGATTAACAGCTGCAGGTAGAGTTCACTACGTCATGACCTTTTACATGTTCAACCTTTCAAGCAAAGTGCTCAAAAGCATGATTCATATTTTTTGGTGTACCCAACAGAAAAAAAACTATAATTCATATTTTCTTTGGTACCCAACAGAAAACAACTATAAAAGAATCTGCAAATTGGAGTCCAACAAGGAGACCAACAATCTATGCAAATATTGCAGGTCCCCTGCATTTCAAAGGAATCCATGCATTTGGTCAATTTCCCCTAAAACGCTGTAAGACTCTCTGTTTGAGCATGGCAATGATGTCAAGAAGGGCATATGACAAATTAGTTTATCTATAATTAATCAGAAAATCAGAAATCGTAAATGTCAGTGCCCACATAAGCCTCAATCCTCAACACTGTTTATCATTTCCAATATTTCTCCCCAAATCTCTAAGGCAACATCTCTTCCGAGATCTCTAATATGATGCCCTTTAGTCCAATATATCTCTTCCCATATCTTTAAGGAGATCATGCATATCTTTCAATGATGTTTTAACTGTGCAATATTTCTTCCCATGTCTCTAAGATGATTGTTCAACATGATCTACAATATCTCTTCCCAAATATCTAATGTGATCATGCATATATTTATCTCTTATTTTCACGAATCACCTTTACAAAACACTGGATCTAATTGCAGATTTACAAACCCCAACTAACCTTTTTATTTTTATTCCTTGAAAATCTTTTACTTTCTCGTCTAAACCAGTGGGATATTTGGCCACATACAAGGACGACTATTCTTCAACTTTAAAGGGTTTGTTGTTGCGATTCTCCTTTTCCTCAACGCACTCTGACGGGTTGAGCATATATTTGACTTCTGCGGATCCAACGAAGATCAGAAGGCTTGCAGAGACATGAAGTTGATCATCCCACCACCGTCGTTGCAGCGCATATTCTATGGATTAAAAGACGCCTTTTTCGTCTGGTTCCTCTTCGCCCAGCAATATCACAGAATCCATTTTGAAAGAGGAAACAAAAAGGGGCAGAGATGGATCTCGCTGTCTCTCATATGAAAGTGGATGATTTCTGCAAATTCGATCCCCAAAGAGGAAGAAGTGAGGGGAGGAGGAGGAAGCGGCAGAAGAAAATGTGTGATGAGCAGCAGATACGGAGGTGGATGGGGAAGAGGAATCAGTGGTAGAGGTGGATGGGGAGGAAGAGGAAGCGGCAGAAGAAAATGTGTCATGAGCAGCAGATACGGAGGTGGATGGGAAATAGGAATCAGTGGAAGAGGTGGATGGGGAGGAGGAAGAAGTGGGAGAGAAGATAGAAGAAAATGTGTGATGAGCAGCAAACACTGAAGTTGATGTCAGTTTGTGAGAAATCGGATATAAATAAATCGATAAAGGCCAGTAGGTATAGAATAGAATAAAAATATTTTAATGACGTCCACAGGGACCCAAACTCCAAGACATTATACTTTCAAGTTTCTTCCTTATACTCTCAAGTTTTCTTTTTCACTGTGAATTTTGAACAAGAAATTTGTAGTTTTGTGAGTTTTTTGTTGTGAATTTTTATCAAGAAATTCGCAGTTTTGTGAGTTTTTTGCTGTGAATTTTGATTAAGAAATTCGCAGTTTTGTGAAGCCTTGCTTTCTCAAAGAGCGTGTTCAAACTATCCACTTTTAGACCACTTTCAATCTGATTACGAATGTCTTCATAAGCCAGACATTCCATGTTGTCACTTTTGTCCTGCAAAAAATACAAATTCTTTCTCCCCACTCTTCCTTGGGGGTTATGTATCTTCCCTGTTTCGCACCTAAGATGATGAGATCCTGTCCTCAGTCGCGCTATTAAAATTTTAGCCTTTCCCTTGATTGTGGCACTCAAACAAGTATTTTTTTCATGTGATTGCGATGGGTTGAATTTTTTCAAACACCCAATTTTTTATCTCTTCTTTAGAATTAGGACAATCTTGCCAATTAATTCCCCATTTTCTTATCCATTTGTCATTTTGCTTCTTCCAAGTTTTCTTCATGTGCTTTAGCTCCTCTGCGGCAATCATCTTGGGCCAATGATGTGCCTCCATGTTTTCCACCTTTTTTAGAGAGCTTAACAAACGAATGATTTTTGAAGCCTCCATTGGGAACATTTCAGCCTCTTAACTAGTAGGATCTCATATGGGACCGTTGACTTGACTTTGAGGTTACTAATGATTAAGTGCTTTTGAATTCTTTCTAGCTATCACCACTTGTGATTTGACATGTTGTTCCCCCAAACTTCACATCCATAGAGGACAATCGAGGTAACCAACACTCCAAAAAGAGTTTCTTGGTTCTCAAGTCCCATAATTTTGTTTTCCTACATCTGTTTTGAATAAGCTCTCCAACCCCCTTGGATCCTTTTAATTATGCATGTCTCCCAACTGAGCCTATTGTGAAAAAAAAAATCCTAGGTACTTATATTCTTCTACTATCTCCAAGGGTTTTTCCTCAAATATGAAGCTAACATGTTTCTTTTTCTGTTTCAAAGAGAAGATCATGACTTTGGTTTTGCTAGTGCTTACTTGCATCCCAACCTCTTGACAGAAGAGCTCTAAGGCCTTCAAATGCTCTCTCAAACCATAGGAAAATTTTGCAAGTAAGATAAGATCGCCGGCATACAAAAGTAGCTTTACCACATAACCCACTAGTTGAATACCCTCTCCACTAGTGTTGTTTAGCCATTCTTCTAGCTTATCAATATATAAACCAAATAGAGTGGGGGAAATGATTTACACCTGCTTGACCCCAATGTCACTACCAAAGAATTCCGAAAATCCCTCTTTAGTTCTTATTTTAGCTCTAACTTTCTCATACAGTTTATGGACAACAACTCTATATTCATTTGGGATTCCAAGCTCTTCCATTCTTCTCCAATGCTTATCCCTAGGAATAGTGTCAAAAGCTTTTTAAAAATCAACAATGCAACAAAAGGCTTCCCCACCCTGAATATCCCATACTTTTTCGATGAAGTGCCTAAGAGTGATGCAATGATCAATTGTAGAGTGCCTTGGCCTAAAACCATTTTGTCCTTTTGCTCTTTTACCCTCTTTTTCTGCCTGAATGCTGATTCTATGCTCCATCATGCTCCCAAACTATTTTCCAGGAAGAGGATTAACCATAATAGTGCAATAATTAGAGAGATTATTGATGTCTCCACTTTTGTAAAGAGGGATAGCGACACTAGTTGTCCATTCAACTGGAAAATTGCCTTGCATGATGTTGTTGAATATCCTTTTGATGATCTTTCTAATTTGATTGTGGTATTGGTTAAATAAAATATTTAATACTGGAAATGAATTAAACATCATCAAAAATCCCTAAAACACTTGAAATACTAAAACTTTACAGTTATAACCGAGATTTTCAAAAAGAATTATTAGTTTTTTTTTTCAAAATCAGGGTGGAATTTGTGGTTGATCTTTTCCAACTTATTGGACAGAGATGTGGGTAGGATCGTCCACCATATTTTGGAATATGAAGAGATTAGCATAACTGACAAGAAATGAAGAGTTTCATGAAAATAGATTGGAGGACCTGATTGAACTTGGCTGAAAAGAAATTAAAATGTTGATGAGAATAGATCTGATCCCTTGGAAGATATGAAACTTCGATGCAGAGATATTAAAGTAACAAGAATCGATCCCATGATGTCATACAAACCAAGCTTGAATGAGCATAGATTAAAAGCCTCGCGAGAACATACCGGATGACACGATAGAAACGAAAGTTGGTTGAAGAGAGATTCAAAGTCGCATGAGAATAGGTTGGTGTTGTAACATTATTTGTTTGATAAGTTAGCATGGTAGTTTGAAAAATAAAAATAAAAATGCTAAGTTAGAACATGGATGAAAAAGAAAAAATTTAAAATGTTAGGAAAACTATATTTTATCACATCCATGTTAAAATAAAATGTTAGAGTAGTTTGCTCTAAAGAAAGAAGGCAAAAAGAAAATGTTAGGGAAGCATAAAATAAAAAATGTGTGAATGCTTTAGTCTTTTCAAAATAAAATGTGTTGGATGCTCATAAAGATATTAAATTTTAATTTTTGATGTTAATACCTTCAAAAGGGGTTTAAATTTCATTTGTTGAAAGTTAATATATATAAGCGCTTTTGACTTTATTATAAAGTCACTACGCGACAAGTTGTCAAATCGAAGGAATAATACGCCAGCAATTTTCGACAGTAGATCTTACACCCACCTCGGATCTACGGCGGAGATCCACTTCGCGACCCCCCCCCCCCCAAAAAAAGTTTCTCGTTAATGCGAGCGGGGGGGGGGGAGTGTTTGAAGTATGGTATTCATGGCCGCCAAAATTTGCGATGTGGCGGCACCACATCACTTCGCACCCCCTCCACCCAAAACCAAAAACTGGGAGGTACCCCCCCCCCCCCCCTCCGAAATCCACCTCCGGTTTTTCATCGCCTAATGACCATTTCCTCCCGCATTCTCAACCAACAGACTTTCCCTCCCACGCCATACCCGTTAGTCCACTGTCCAATCACATCCCTCCACGTCATTTGGTCGTTACCCTGCAACGCTCCACTTATGCCCGTTGGCCACTGAACCCGCTTCTGGACCATTAATCATCCTGTTATGCATTAATCCTCATCATAACCGTTAAACCCGAAACACAGTTTATAAAATCACCTGCAGCCTCCCTTTCTTTACTTTACTTTCTCATTCAAATTTCTCTTATCCTCGGATTTTATTCCAAAGCAATTTGTCATTTCTGCAAACACTCTCCATACTTTTGAACCCCTATCATCATTTCTGTAACTCGATCTTCAAACTCTTGTTCTAGTCGATACCTTGTCAAGCATGGCACCCAAGGCCAAAGCTAAAAAGAAAACAACTCCTAAGGGTAAAGCCAAAAAACAGGTGACAGAGGAAGTGCAGGTCGTTAATCCATCTGTTGAAGTCATCCCTGAGGTCACCAAACCAGTTGCAAAAGATGTCCCTCCTGCAACGTCGCAGATTAACCTTGACCTTGTACCCTTAGCTGACACCTATTTCAAAATCACAGACTGTCACTGTGAATTCGACTTCTATGAGCTACATTTGTGGCTAAAACAGAAGCACATAGATAACCAGGACCCTATCAGGTTCTAAGAATCTATGTTGTCTTTATTTGCATTCCCATGAACCCATTTGTTTCCTGATCTAATTTGCTGATGTCAAAAACAGTATGACCCTATAACCAGGTCAGTGGTGGCTCAGAATGGAAATATTTTGATCACCATATCCCCTGAAAACATAAACCGGATGCTTCTCATCCCTTCATCTGATTCCTTATCCCATTTCTCACCTACTGCTCTCATGGACCTTTATCACAAATTATCTTTCCCTCAGAGAGCTCAAACATTTGACATTTTCTTACCTGAGGATGCAGAATTACCAAAGAAAAATCCCCCATATTCATCCTCTATCTTTCCTATAGCTTCCAAGCACTGCATCTCCCTCCTTTCGTACCTGTTAGGATACTCAAACGATGAAATAGTTGATGAAGCCATCCTGGGGTTCTTATCTATTTTCAATCAAGATAAATCACCATTGTTTATGTTAAATTACAACCAATTCTTGGCTGAAATTATACATGAACAATTCATGAACTTAACCACAAAAGGAGTGTTTAATTATTCTTATGTGATTATTCATATGATTTTGTTTCAGCGAGCATAAATGTTGCCTATCCACTTCAACAAACAAGATGCACAGGGTGTGAATCAATCAGTGATTCACTAGACATAATTGGTCAGAGCTTCATCAACAACCACTTCTTTTTCAGAATTCATAGACTCCTTTATACATCTAGTAAGGCAGCTCCTTAAAATTCAATCAGAGCCCAGAATTGGAGAAGATATTAAAAAGATTATGCACATCAGTGAGCAAGCAAAGACTAGTAATTGGTACCTGTACAAAAATTACAGAGAGATCAGGGTATATGGCTGCGAAGTCTCACCATACAATCTTCCAATATATGTACCTATGAGAGTTTTCTCCCTAGAGTACATTAGACAAATGTTAAACATGGATGAGCTACATTTTGTCTCAGGAAAGAGAAAATCTCAGTTTAAACTCAAGGCCAACATTGGATCCTTCATCTGCAATACCAGAGCAGTTGGTGCTGAAGCAGATGCCTTGTTAAAGAATATGGGTTTTCAACCAAGTTTTACTTGGTCATATGACCCCCATGGCATTATTTTTGCTCTGAGAGTTGAACTAAAGAAAACTTCTTACACTCATACCTCCAGAGCAGAAATAGAGAAATACATGAACCAAGATGAAAGGGTGGAAGGTAATCTCCAAGAGGTAAATGAGCAAGTCATTTCAAATTCAAATGTACAGACACCAGTGCCTGACAGTAAGCACCAGAAGAGAGTTAGAGAAGAGCCACCATATGCCAAGGAAATCATGAAAGATTTTATCTTACAACACAAAAAGACGAAGCTTACTTCCACTTTATTTTCAGAGGAGAAACAACCAGAGATAATAGATTTGGGAGATACTGAAGTCTCCACATCCACCAATGTTCCTCAAACTCCTCCATCATCATCACCTGCAAGAGAACCATTGGAAATTATCCAGCATTCAGATGCCAGCTCTTCTGAAGAGCAAAATATTTTCTCCAGAATCCTAGACATCAATCCCAAGAATGAAGAATTAAAGTATGATGTTTACAGTCAATTCTGGAAACAAACATCTACATCACAACACAGGCTTCTCACTGCCTTTGACAATGAGAAAGGAAGAATGCATATGGCCTTTCTGTAGGCAACAGTGCCATTTCCAAAGACTCATGCTAAGTACAAGAAGATTGTCTTCTCTTTTGATGCAAAGAAAATTCACCCAAATGACCAAATAGACATGCACAGGCAGTCAGGCGAGATGCTATTTTTGAAAATGACCACAATAGCCATGTCACTTTCCAAATTGAAAGCAACATTGTCAAATGTTCAATCGTTGTCTTCATTGGCTAAATACAACATGATGAAGTCATTGGAAGACCCTGTAGTAAAAGTTGGGTATGACCCAAAAGACAGCAAGGAAATTGAGTAAATCAATAAAAAGAAGAATGCAAACATCTCTTCTTTGCGCAAACAAATAAATCTACACTCAATTGAAGACCCACAAACTAAGGAGATTGCAGAAAATGAATGTAACAAGGAAGAGATGTTGAAGTTGATCATTGATCAAAATGTGGAAATTAGAAATATGTAAGAACAAATTGAAGAATTACTACTAAAAGAGAAATTAGCACTCCAAGTAAATATTGATCCTAATTTAGCAACTCAAACATCTTCTGCAGGTACATAACTTTCAACAGCTTTGACTACAACTGATGCAGCAAAATTGGCACAAGATTTGGCCATTTAGAAACAGGCACATGACAAATTACAACAGAATTTTCAAGTTATTGAGTCTCAGAAAATTAAAAATGATACTTTATTAGTAGAGGAAATGCAGAAGACTCATCAGTTAGGACTTAAGGTTAAAGAACTAGAGAGTGAATCTCTAATGGCAGCAACTCTAGGTGAAGCTAAGTAGAGTATCTGGGAATACATCAACAAGTCCATCACTAAAGTATGGCCATCCATACAGATCATATTCGAACAACAGGAATTCATCACCAAATGCAGAACAACAATTCAAGAGTAGAAAGATCAACTCAAGAAGAATCCAAGTGAAGCCACTAACATGATCAAGGTTCTCAATTCAAAGAACAGAGAGGATTTTGAAGTAATCAACATCTTGGACAGAATTGCAACCATTTTGGAGATAAAGAAAGTTTTGCATAAAAGAAACTTAATCAACGAATCGCAGACCAAATGTGAAGCTTTAAATATTGTTGTTCATAGGTTTCATACTAAATTTAATGTTTTAAATCATAAAGGACTGCCACGATAGGTAGGATTAGATGATAAGTTGATTAAGTTAGAAGGTTACTGTAAAAAGTTATACACCATTGCAATAGACAAGTCAAAGTTTGCAGGTATCAAAGGTCAGATTACAGGGAAAGATTTTCTTGAAGCTCTGTAGTTTGATTTGATCATTCAACATCAAATCAAACATTTATTCATTCAAAGACCAACTTTTGACAGATATACTGAAGTAGATGAAATCTTTAGGAAAATGATGAGTGTAGAAATCCCAAGTCAAGATCAATGGGATAATTTTTGTGAAACCGTCAAGTAAAAGGATGAATTTGACATCATGCCAGCACATCCGAATTTTGAGGGTCCAGTCAACAACAACTTCCATCAAAAGGGGCCAAGTCATCAACAACTTCCAAGAAAACAGAGACACTCCATCTATCTGTCTCCTTCTTCTATTCTTCTTTATTCTATTATTGTAAATGAGTTAAGATATTTCTAAGTTCTGTTAATTAGTATAAATAACTCTCATTTCGAGTTATTAAGGGTTTCACCCTTGGATGAGCAAATTTTTGTAAGAAAAAATTGTACAAGTCTTTTTTATCATCAACAATACACGAAGGATTATGAATTTGTCTCAAACATCTTTGTTTTCTCTGTGATTTTTTCCAGTTTTCATACATTTTGTTTCTTCATATATTTAATTGTTATCAAGATAACTAGGTGAGGTTGAATGTGTTTCAACAATCTTATAATTCCTCCTGAAGTTATTGTCAATATAAAGAATGATTTACTTAATAGTTTGTTGATGTAAGTCCCTTTCATTTATAAATTGTCAACGTCTTGATAATGTTAGATATATTTTTTTGAACTTTTAGACATTGTTTAGAGGTTTTCAAGCTTATGATTTATTGAAGAATTCAATCTGAATATTTAATAATCATATCCTCTTACATAAGTCCTCTTAATCAAATTACAAAATCTTAATCATTGTGTGAGATAAATAAGAAGCCCTTACTTATAATTACTGATGTTATCTGCAAGATTTAATCAATAACTGTTTGCTAAAATTTATCTTATACATTGGTCCTCCAATATTGAAAAACACAAACAAAACATTATAGATGCTTTGGCATGATTATTGACCACAATTATCTCAAAGGAGAACATCAATTTGGCGTCGTTACCGGGGAACGAATTTGGTTTGTTTTCTCTGGGACAACGATAAAACCCTATTCCTTTAAGGTGACTAAAGGATTAATTAGGTCAAAATCTCTCACTTGGCGACTCCACTGTGATTGAACTGGCTCCTTCAAAGCACACCAAATCTCGATCTGACTCTGAGATTTTCCAACCCTTATCAGATCCAGAGAGACTGGTAAGAAGAGTTTCTTCTAGGAGAAGGCATCAAACCCCTTCTTCTTCTATTCCTCAACAAGAGATCAATTTAATTCTTGATCCTTTTAGATATGGACCTGTCCCCTTAGAATCAGAAGACATACCTCAAAGAGTGCATGATTTAGTATCTAAAGGAGTGGATTTTCAATCAGCCATGTTAGTCCATTCTTTAGAGTCCTATAAATTACCTCAGGAACCTTCTGAATCTCCTAAATTAGAACAGGATTTGGATCTAAACTTGCCTGGATTCAAACCTACTGATTCCATTTCCCCCATTACATATTCTACACTGTCTGCTTCACATCAACCAAAAGATCTCTATTCTTTTTATTCCAATCCTTTATTTGAACCTAGAGAAGGAGAAGAAGAGGTTCAGAAACTTGTTATTAGAACTCCTTTAAGGTCCCGAAGGGGGTCTTCCTTCCCATTTCATTCTCCTTCTCGTTCTCCACCTCATTCCTCACCTCCAACCTCTCCATCTTCACCTACAAATTCTACTTCTTCCTCTTCAACTACTAATACTAATTCCTCCACATCAACATCTTCAAGTATGGTTGGTTTTATACCAATTGTACAAGCAAGATATGCCCCTCTTTTACTTCTTGCTATCCTTAATGATTTTCCTGCAAGATATTTAAAACACCTTCCTAGATTTAATGGAGAAATTAGTTTGTCTGTTGAAGACCATCTGGCAGCATTTCTGAATTTTTCAGATAACATGAACATAAAACATGAAAATGTTTGATGACATTGTTTGTGCAATCCATAGAAGGAAATGTCAGGATTTGGTTTAGGAAATTACCAGTTAATTCTATTAGATCATGGCAAGAATTAACTAATATCTTTAAAAATCAATGGGGAGTGAAAAAGGACCTTGTGTATTTCTTAACTGAATTTGAAGAACTAAAAAGAAATTTTGAAGAACCAGTTGTTGATTCATCGAAAGATTCAATAAGATTTACCACAAAATGCCTCCTGTAGCAGCAGCTAAGGTTAGATTTTCAAAGGCCTTTGAAGATGACTTTGTTGTCATGTTGAGAGAAAGGACTTCCCGAACCTTAGAGGACATGCAAACTAATGCTATAGAGGTTGAAGCAAATAGGTCTACATCAGCCAAGTTGAAAGCTAAAGCTGAAAAGGCCCAAAAGAAATTAAAATCAAATCAAGAAGCTTCTTCTTCCTCTAAATCTAAAAGTGAAGATGCAAAAATTGATGAAATCACATCACTTCTTAGAAACCTATCAAATAGGATTTCAAAGATTGAAACTCAACCAAGAATAGTCCAACAAACTATTTCTAGACCCCAAACATAGTTTCAAGGTCAATATAAAAAGGTTGCTCCATTGCAAATTCTTTAGAGTCCTCATAATGACCAATAAGTACCCACACCGTTGTTGATTGATGATCAACAACTTGATGACAATACTTTGTCTATCACTGAAGATATTAATAACATAGATCATACATCCCTTCAGACTTCCATTGTCCCTGTTCCCCAAAGTCAAACCCTTCAAGAAGACCAAGATACTTCTCAGGTTTCTAAGTGTCAAGCTTTTTCTGAGTTTCTGATTGTAGAACTCAATAGAAGATATGACTTAAGACCTAGATCTGGTCCTGGTAGACCTCCCAAAAACCCTGTAATAATTGAGCCTCAAGTAAAAACTGTTGAAACTCAAACTACTTCTGTTTAACCTCTAAATCTTTCAAGTAATTCTGCTCAGATTGACAAAACTATATTGACTTCTTTTAATGTGGAGAAAGTATTGGAAAGAGTTAAAATTCCAATTCCACTTTCGGAACTTTCTAAATATCTAGGATATAAAAGTCAAGTTGCAAAATGGATCCAAAAATCTAGTGTGGATGCTAAAGGAGATATTATTAATCTGCAAAACGAAAGACCCACCATAACTTTCGGTCCTAGTTCTGATATGATTGATGAATCCATATCACCTTTTTATGTGAATTTGAAAGTGCATGACTCCCTGCTATACAATTATATGTTGGATTCTGGTGCTTCACACAACTTAATGCCTAAAGTCATTATGGAACAACTTAATTTGGATATCACTCGAACCTATCACGACCTACATATCTTTGACTCTAAGAGGGTTCAATGTTTAGGACTTATAAAAGATCTAGTGGTCACTTTACATCAAATACCAGTTAAAAGTGTAGTATTAGACATAGTTGTCACTGATATTCCCCCCAAATTTGGAATGCTTTTATCAAGATCATGTTGAGAAAAATTGGGAAGGAGTCTTCAAATGGACATGTCTTTTGCCACTATTCCTATATATGGTGGAGAGAGCCTTAGGTTATATAGAGAATTCAGATTCTTAAACACTGTTTGCAAAGTCGATCAGGCTAGAAATCATCCCATTTATGTAGTTGATCAGGATTTTAGTTGTTTCCAACTATCATCAGATACTTCACAAAATTCTCAACTCAATATTGAGGATGTAGTTGAAACTCCTAAATCTATTCAAACTGAAAATTGGAAATTATTCTTTGATGGATCTTACACCAAAATATGTAGTTGGAGCAGGAGTTGTCTTGATTTCACTTGATAAAGAAAATATTACTCAATCATGCAAGTTATATTTTGAGGTCGCAAATAACGTTGCTAAATATGAAGCTTTTATCCTAGGATTACAGCTTGCTAAAAGTTTAAAGGTCCAAAATTTGAGTGTCTTCATTGATTTAGAACTTATAGTAAGACAGGTTAGGAGTCTTTTTCAAACAAAGCATCCTAGGCTCAAGTCTTACAGAAATGAGATTTGGGACACCATTGAAAATATCATTAATGCTTTTAATATCACTTTTATTCCTAGAGATGAAAACATACATGCAGATTCATTAGCTGTTTATGCTAGTTCTTTCAAGATTCCAGATCAATTTCAAATACAATATCAAATACAAATCAAATAAAGGCCATCAATCCTATACAATCTTAAACATTGGCAAATATTTGAAGATGATGAACAATTAAAATCATTTCTTCAAGTCATTGATGAATTTTCTGTATTGTAAATTGAAGAAGATAACTCAAACATTACTGAAGCTACCAAAGACAAGGAAAATTCAAATCTAAATTCAAAGGTAGTTGATCACGATATTATACAACTATCAAATCATTTTATCCCCAAAGGACTTGTTCCTTTAGAAAAAATGTTTGATCAAAATGATGTTCCAAAAAATCCATTCTCTACTTTACCCGAAGATGACATTGAAGACACTAATATTGGTACTGATGAGGAGATTAAAAACATTAAACTTTGTGCATCCTTAACTCCTGAAATTAAATCTGAATATATCAAACTTAAGAATTACAAAGATGTTTTTTCCTGGTCTTATGTTGATCTAAAAACTTATGACACATCTTTAATTGAGCATAAAATTCCACTAAAACCATAAGCAAAACCCTATCAACAAAAGCTAAGAAGGATGAATCTAGTTCTACTTCCCACCATAGAAAAAGAACTTAAGAAGCTTTTATATGCCCAAATAATTGTCCCTTTAAGATACTCTAATTGGGTTGCCAATTTAGTCCATGTGAGAAAAAAGAATGGTGAGGTTAGACTCTGTGTGGATTTTAGAAACCTTAATAGAGCATCTCTGAAAGATAATTATCCACTTCCAAAGATGGATCAATTACTTCAAAGAGTGTCAGGTGCTAACAGACTGTCTATGTTTGATGGCTTCTCCGGTTATAATCATATATTGGTGAATTCAAAGGACAGGGAAAAGACAGCCTTTACCACACCTTGGGGTACATTCATGTATGTCAAGATGCCTTTTGGCCTATCAAACGCAGGAGAAACATTTCAGAGAGCCATGTACTTGGCCTTTGTTGGGAAGGTAAACAAATTTATTGTCATTTATTTTGATGATTTAACTGTTTTCTCTTAATCAGATCATAAACATCTGAAGCACTTGATGAAATTTTTTGACAGGTGCAGGAAGTTTGGAATATCTTTAAATCCCAAGAAGTCAATGTTTTCCATTAAAAAGGGTAAATTGCTAGTTCATATTATTTCAAAATATGGAGTATTTATTGATCCCAAAAGGGTATTTGTTATCCAATCGTTATCATTAGCTAGAAATTAGAAAGAGATACAAGCCTTTGTAGGGAAAATTAACTTTTTGAGAAGATTTATTCCTAACTATGCAGAAATAGTTAAGCACATAACAGATATGCTCAAAAAGAACCATGAAGTCAAATGGACCATTCCCGCAAGATATGAATTTGACCAAATAAAGAAGGCCATTTCTGAAGCCCCAACCTTAGCCAGTCCAAACTACTCTGAGCCTTTCAGCATATTTTCTTTTTCTTCTGAAACCACCCTTGTTGTTGTCCTTTTGCAAAAGAATGAAGATTATCATGATCAACCTATAGCATTTTTTAGCAAGGTCATGAGAGATGGAAAACTCAGATATGATATCATCAAAAAACAAGCTTATGCCTTAGTTCAAGCCCTGAAATATTTTAGAATGTATATCCTTCATTCTACCATTATTTCCTATATACCTAACAATGTTGTAAAAATTGTCCTTACACAACCAGACACTGATGGAAGAAGAGGAAGGTGGATAACTCAAATCCTTGAGCTTGACCTTACCATTAAAACTAACAAGTTAGTAAAGGGACAAGGTTTAGCTAAATTGTTAGCTGAGTCTAATTGTAAATTTTGGGCATAAACTCTGTTTTTGAAGTTTCCGAGAAGCATCCACAAGAACCTTCTTCAAATTTGGAAAGGGAGAATCCACAATAACCTTCCTTAAATGCAGAAGGGGAGAATCCACAAGAACCTTCCCAAGGAGTGCAAGGAAAGAATACACAAGAACCTTCTCCTTCATCTCAGACAGTCCCAGTTCACATTGATGAGAAGTTTGTATTATCAGATTGGAATGCAGATATTGTTCATTTTCTGATCCATTTTGAATGTCTAGCTCAGTTTTCCAAAAGCCAATGCAAAACTCTCAAGTTGAAATCCATCAAATATTGTATCATCAATGCCAACTTATACTGGAAAGATCCTCTTAATATTCTTCTACTTTGCTTGATAGAATCAGAGACTGAAGGAATTATTGATCAGTTTCATGCATGAATATGTGGAGGTCACTATGCTTGGAGAGCCACATCCTATAAAATACTTAGGGCGGGATTTTATTGGGCTAATATGTTTTCACAAGTAGGAGCAAAAGTCAGAGCCTGTGTTCCATGTCAGTTGTTTGCTGGTAAGAAAAAACTAGCAGCCCTTCCACTAGTTCTAATATTTGTCTTAGCACCATTTCTTCAATGGGGATTAGACTTTATAGGAGAAATTCACCCAACTTCAAGTAATCAGCACAGATGGATCTTAACTTCTACTGACTATTTCACCAAGTGGGTGGAAGCCAATCCTATAATAAATTCCATAGATTTAGTTGTAATCAAATTCATTTAAGATAACATTTTATCTAGATTTGGTTGTCCACAGAAAATAGTCATTGACAATGCCACAACATTCAACAACATAAATATGATTGACTTGTGCCAAAAATATCAAATTTTACTGCATCATTCAACTCCCTATTATCCACAACGAAATGGTCTTGCTGAATCATCTAACAATAGTGTAATAAAGGTAATCAAGAAAACTTCAGAAGACCACAAGAAAATTTGGGATAGTCATCTGATTTATGCAGTTTGGGCAAACATGATTTCTCCCAAAATATCAATAGGTAAATCTCCATTCCAATTACTTTATGGAAAATATGTTATTTTTCCTACAAACTTATCTTTCATTGTGCTTAAGTTTCTACAAGAATCTACTGATGAACCTGATGATTTCTCTAGAAGAATAAATCAGATTATTGAATTAAATGAAAACATAGATGATATTCATTATAAACTAAGGAAACATTAGAATAAGATGAAGAGTCTTTTTGACAGAAAGGCAAGGGAAAGAGATTTTAGAGAAGGGAATTTAATCTTAACATGGGATGCTAGGAGAGAAGATAAAGTCAAACATGGAAAGTTTGACAATTTATGGTTTGGACCACTCAACATTGCAGAGGTAAAGGGAAACAACACATTTGCTCTACAGAATTTGGAAGGGCAGTTTTCAACAATGCCTGTTAATGGCAGATTTTTGAAACACTAGATCCAGTGCTGAAGGAGATCCTACATCATCATTGTACATTATCATTTCAAGTCTATTTGTTTTCTACATCAAAGACTCCATAGCCCGAGGAGAAGGCACATGGAACTGCTTGTTCTCTGCATCCCATAGGGGGAATCAGTCCCCAGCTGGAGTCGATGTTGTAAAGTTATGTGTTTTGATAAGTTAGCATGGTAGTTTTAAAAATTAAAAAAAAAAAAAAAATGCTAAGTTAGAACATGGATGAAAAAAAGAAAAATTTAAAAATGTTAGGAAAACTATATTTTATCACATCCATGTTAAAATAAAATGTTAGAGTAGTTTTCTCTAAAGAAAGAAGGCAAAAAGAAAATGTTAGGGAAGCATAAAATAAAAAATGTGTGAATGGTTTAGTCTTTTCAAAATAAAATAATGGTTGCCTATTTAAATGTGTTAGATGCTCATAAAGATATTACATTTTAATATTTGATGTTAAGACCTTCAAAAGGGGTTTAAATTTCATTTGTTGAAAGTTAATATATATAAGTGATTTTGACTTTATTATAAAGTCACTACGTGACAAGATGAAAAATCGAAGGAATAATGCACCCGCAGTTTTCAACTGTAGATCTTAAACCCGCCTCGGATCTACAACGAAGATCCACTTCCCAACCCCCCCCGGGACAATTTCTAGTTAACGCGAGGGGGAGGGGGGTCTGAAGTCTGGTATTCATGGCCGCCCAAATTTGTGACATGGCAGCACCACATCACTTCACAACCCCTTCACCAAAAACCACAAATCGGGAGGTACCCCCCATCGAAATCCACCTCTAGTTTTTCATCGCCCGATGACCATTTCCTTGTGCGTTCTCAGCCAACGGACTTCCCTTCCCACGCCATACCCGTTGGTCCACTATCCAATCACATCCCTCCATGTCATTTGGTTGTTATCCTCCAATGCTCCACTTATGCCCATTAATCACCCCGTTGGCCACTGAACTCGTTCCTGGACCGTTAATCATCCCGTTATGCATTAATCCTCATCATAACCGTTAAACCCAAAACACAATTTATAAAATCACCTATAGCCTCTATTTCTTTACTTTAGTTTCTTGTTCAAATTTCTCTTATCCTCGCATTTTATTCCGGAACAATTTAAATTTCTGTGAACACTCTCCATACTTCTAAACCCCCGTTATCATTTTTGTAACCTGATCTTCAAACCTTGTTCTAGTCAATACCCTGTCAAGCATGGAACCCAAGGCCAAAGCTAAAAATAAAACAACTCCTAAGGGTAAAGCCAAAAAAAAGGTGACAGAGGAAGCGCAGGTCGTTAATCCAGCTCCTGAAGTCATCCCCGAGGTTTCCAAACCAGTTTTAGAAGATGTCCCTCCTGCAATGTCGTAGATTAACCTTGACCTTATACCCTTAGCCAACGCATATTTCAAAATCACAGACATTGATAGTCACCGTGAATTCGACTTCTATGAGCTACATTTGTGGCTAAAACAAAAGCACATAGATAACCAGGACCCTATCAAGTTCTGGGAATCTATGTTGCCTTTGTTTGCATTCCCACAAACCCATATGTTTCCTGATCTAATTGCCTGGTGTCAAAAACAGTATGATCCTATAACCAGGTCAATGGTGGCTCAGAATGGAAACATTTTGATCACCATATCCCCTGAAAACATAAACCAGATGCTTCTCATAGGATTCATCTGGTTCCTTATCCCATTTCTCACCTGCTACTCTCATGGACCTTTATCACAAATTATCTTTCCCTCAGAGAGCTCAGATATTTGACATTTTCTTACCTGAGGATGTAGAATTACCAAAGAAAAATCCCCCATATGCATCCTCTATCTTTCCTATAGCTTCCAAGCACTACATCTCCCTCCTTTCTCACCTGTTAGGATACCCAAACGATGAAACAGTTGATGAACCCATCTCGGGGTTCTTATCTGTTTTCAGTCAAGATAAATCACCATTGTTTATGTATAATTATAACCAATTCTCGGATGAAATTATACATGAAAAATTCATGAACTTCACCACAGAAGGAGTGTTTAATTATTCTTCTGTGATTGTTCATATGATTTTGTTTCAGCAGGCAGAAATGTTGCCTATCCACTTCAACAAACAAGATGCACATGGAGTGAATCAATCAGTGATTCACTGGACATAATTGGTTAGAGCTTCATCAACAACCATTTCTTTTTCAGAATTCATAGACTCCTTTATACATCTAGTAAGGCAGCTCCTTGCAAGTCAATCAGAGCCCAGAATTGGAGAAGACATTAAAAGGATTTTGCACCTCAGTGAGCAAGCAAAGACAGGTGATTGGTACCTATACAAAAATTACAGAGAGATCAGGGTATATGGCTGCGAACTCTCACCATACAAGCTTCCAATATATGTACATATGAGAGTTTTCTCCTTAGAGTACATTAGACAAATGTTAAACATGGATGAGCTACATTTTGTCTCAAGAAATAGAAAAGCCCAGTTTAAACTCAAGGCCAACATTAGATCCTTCATCTGCAATACCAGAGCAGTTGGTGTTGAAGCAGATTCATTCTTAAATAAGATGGGTTTTCAACCTAGTTTTACTTGGTCATATGAACACCATGGCATTATTTATGCTCTGAGAGTTGAACTCAAGACAATTTCTTACACTCATACCTCCAGAGTAAAAATAGAGAAATACATGAACCAAGATGAATGGGTGGAAGGTACTCTCCAGGAGGTAGATGAGCAATTCATTTCAACTTCAAATGTACAGACACCAGTGCCTGACAGTAAGCAGCCAAAGAGAGTTAGAGAAGAGCCACCACATGCCAAGGAAATCATGAAAGAGTTTATCTTATAGCACAAAAAGCCGAAGCTTACTTCCACTTTACTTTCAGAGGAGAAACAACCAAAGATCATAGATTTTGGAGATACTGAAGTCTCCAAATCCACTAGTGTTCCTCAGACTCCTCCATCATCATCACCTGCAAGAGAACCATTGGAAATTATCCAGCATTCAGATGCCATCTCTTCTGAAGAGGAAAATATTTTCTCCAGATTCCTAGACATCAAGCACAAGAATGAAGCATTAAATTCTAATGTTTACAGTCAATTCTGGAAGCAAAAATCTACATCACAGCACAGGCTTCTCAATTCCTTTGACAGTGAGAAAGGAAGAATGCAGATGGCCTTTCCGCAGGCAACAATGCCATTTCCAAAGACTCATGCTGAGTACAAGAAGATTATCTTATCTTTTGATGCAAAGAATATTCACCCAATTGACCAGATGGACATGCACAGGCAGTCAGGAGAGATGTTATTTTCAACAATGACCACAACAGCCATGTCACTTTCCAAATTGAAAGCATCATTGTCAAATGTTCAATCTCAGTTGAAGATTGAAAAATTGTCTTCATTGGCTAAAGACAACAGGATGAAGTCATTGGAATACCTTGTAGTAAAAGTTGGGTATGACCCAAAACACTGCAAGGAATTTGAGGAAATCATTAAAAAAAAAATTCAAACATCTCTGCTCTGCGCAAAAAACTCAAGCTACCCTCAACTGAAGACCCATAGACTAAGGAGATTGCAGAAAATTAATGTAACAAGGAAGAGATGTTGAAGTTGATCATTGATCAAAATCTGCAAATTAGAAATATGTAAGAACAAATTGAAGAATTACTACTGAAAGAAAAATAATCACTCCAAGTAAATATTGATCCTAAGTTAGCAACTCAAACATCTTCTGCAGGTACACAACTTTCAACAGCTTTGACTACAATTGATGCAACAAAATTGGCACAATATTTGGCCATTCAGAAACAGGCACATGAGAAATTACAACAGAAGTTTCAAGTTCTTCAGTCTCAGAAAATTAAAAATGATACGTTATTAGTAGAGGAAATGCAGAAGACTCATCAGTTAGGACTTAAAGTTAAAGAACCAGAGAGTGAATCTCTAATGGCAGCAACTTTGGGTGAAGCTAAGCAAAGTATTTGGGACGACATCATCAAGTCCATCACTGAAGTATGGCCATCCATACAGATCATATTCGAACAGCAAGAACTCATCACCAAATGTAGAACATCAATTCAAGAGTAGAAAGGTCAACTCAAGAAGAAGCCAAGTGAAGCCACTAACATGATCAAGGTTCTCAATTCAAAGAATAGAGAGGAGTTGGAAGTAATCAACATCTTGGACAAAACTGCAACCATTTTGGAGATAAAGAATTTTTTGCAAAAAAGAAACTTAATCAACAAATTGCAAACCAAATGTGAAGCTTTAAATATTGTTGTTCAGAGGTTTCATACTAAATTTAATGTTTAAAATAACAAAGGACTGTCAGGATTGGTAGGATTATATGATAAGTTGATTAAGTTAGAAGATTACTGCAAAAAAATTTACACCATTGCAATAGACAAGTCAAAGTTTGCGGGTATCAAAGGTCAAATTACAGGGAAGGCTTTTCTTGAAGCTCTGCAGTTTGATTTGATCATTCAACATCAAATCAAACATTTATTCATTAAAAGACCAACTTTTGACAGATATACTGAAGTAGATGAAATCTTTAGGAAAATTATGAGTGTAGAAATCCCAAGTCAATATCAATGGGATAAGTTTTGTGAAACCATCGAGTAAAAGGATGAATTTTATAGCATGCCAGCACATCAAATTTTTGAGGGTCCAGTGAGTAACAACTTCCATCAAAAGGGGCCAAGTCATCAACAACTTCAAAGAAAACAAAGACACTCCATCTATCTGTCTCCTTCTATTCTTCTTTATTCTATTATTGTAAATCAGTTAATATATTTCTAAGTTTTGTTAATTATTATAA
This sequence comes from Pinus albicaulis, assembly GCA_034641835.2. Taxonomy (NCBI): domain Eukaryota; kingdom Viridiplantae; phylum Streptophyta; class Pinopsida; order Pinales; family Pinaceae; genus Pinus; species Pinus albicaulis. The sequence goes on from CM076580.1 coordinate 637,091,833, forward strand.
ATAACTCTCATTTCGAGTTATTAAGGGTTGCACCCTTGGATGAGTGAATTTTTGTAAGAAGAAATTGTACAAGTCTTTTTGATCATCAATAATACACGAAGGATTCTGAATTTTTCTCTTACAACTTTGTTTTCTCTGTGAGTTTTTCCAGTTTTCATACATTTTGTTTCTTCATATATTTAATTGTTATCAATATAACAAGGTGAGGTTGAATGTGTTTCAGCAATCTTATAATTCCTCCTGAAGTTATTATCAATATAAAGAATGATTTACTTAATAGTTAGTTGATGTAAGTCCCTTTCATTTATAAATTTTCAGCATCTTGATAATGTTAGATATATTTTGTTGAACTTTTAGACATTTTTTAGAGGTTTTCAAGCTTATTATTTATTGAAGAATTCAATCTGAATATTTAATAATCATATCTTCTTACATAAGTCCACTTAATCAAATTACAAAATCTTAATCACTGTGTGAGATAAACAATCAACCCTTACTTATAATTACTGATATTATCTGCAAGATTTAATAAATAACTATTTCATAAAAGTTATCTTATACATTGGTCCTCCAATATTACAAAACACAAACAAAACAGTATAGATGCTTTGGCATGATTATTGACCGCAATTATCTCAAAGGACAAAAACTGGATGACCTAATAATAATGAAACATCCCATTATCATTATGTCAGTTTAATTGTGTGTTTTTAGGATCATTTTTATCATTATGTCGGTTTAATTGTGTGTTTTTAGGATTTATTTTTTATTTTTTATTTTTTGTAAATTGAGGTTTTAATCATTCATAAAAATAATAGTACATAGATATCAAAATGCAGTTAGTCTCATCCTAATCGTTTTTGTTGACTAAAGCTAGCACCATATGACAAATAAACAGTATCAAAACTAATGGAACATTCCATAGCTTGATAGGACAAAAGCTCCAAAAGACAAACAAAACTAGAAGAACAGTTGTGACCATGCTTAATCGTCATAAGTGATAGACACAGGGTTTTCTGGCCCCATCCCTGGAGGGGGAGGGGGACGGTAAGGACATTGAACATGCAGCTCAAAGTGATCCATCCACATTTCCAGCTTTTACACCTTTTCAGATAGCATATTTTGACCATGCCAAACCACCGTAATCATTTCTCTGACATGGCATTGAAAGTAATGTAGATGATTAAGTGTAGCAATGACAACTTCGTGGTATTCCTTCTTGGCATGATCGAGAGCTCCCAAGCGATCTAGAATAGACCGGAATGAGTCATGACAGGCATCAAAGCACCGTTGTCATCCTTCAACCCTTGCACACCCTAGACAACAGTTTCGACCCCACACACCGGCTTCTACCCCACGCGCCACACTACCCTTCTTTATATTACCAGGTGCATGGCCACCCCGCAATGGTCTCGCACCACCCCTGCCACCACGGGCTCCTGACACCATTCGGATCATGCCCCTAGAAACTTTACCACCCTGCGATGGACGCATAGTAACCCTGCCTGCCAACGCCACCTTCGACTCCTTGCTGCACCCATCCTAGCTAGACGAAGTGCCCCTTCGTTTGGGCTAGGAGCGGGAATTACATGACACAGGTCGCATGGTGAGGGCCCATGGATACACCTCTAAGATAGGATAAAAAACTAACAACAACACCTCCCGACACACCATGAATCACAGTGGAGCAACAAGAAGCCCCAAATTATCCAGCAGATGCCTACTCGGAACTCACGACCACCTCTCTCCAACCTAGGGAGTTGCAAGGGAAATCACATATAAGAAACACACCAAACTTCTTGAGACCTTGCCTTCACCTATACCAGAGGAAGCTTCCAAGAATGAAGTCGTAGGCACAAACCCACGAGAAACCAACCCAAGCCAATTATCAGTCATCGTCGATACCTTCAGATTGTTTTTCCACCACTGAACCCAATTGTTGCTCACTTGACAATGGGTCTCAGGATTCCAAGGAGAACCCACAGAGATAGGAGGACCCAAAATATATCTGACTAACAACAGACTCAAACACCCTCCCAAGCATAGATAACATCTAGGAATAGTGCTAATAAGCTTCATAGGAGAGAGCTCTAAGGTCGACCCAATTACTATGAAAAATTCACTCAAACCAATGTTAAAAGCGAGAAACCATGAGAAGGGAGAAAAACTTAGTGCTTTAGTGAACCAAATGCGGTGGAGGAGACAATGTCGACGAACTCTCCACCATTCCTAGACTAACCAAAGGCCATATAAACTCATTAGACTATCAGATCTCAGACCACGAACATCCAGCCACCAAACTATCACAGCAAAATAGAAATCTTGAAACTTGACGGGCACCATAAAATCACCTCCCTCTCCCACACTCAATCCTAAAGAGAAAGAATGAGACTTTTCATGTTGCTCCATTAACTTCATTGTACTCCATGCGTAATGGGAGGATAAGGAAACTGTCCTCCTCATTATCTGCCAAATGTTCGCATTCATTTTCCACGTGTCTGGAAAACCTCAATGTTCGTCACCCCCATGAGGGAAGGATTTATTTTATTTAAAATGTTAATGTTTCTTTTTTGAAATTCTAAGATTCTAAATTCATTTATATATTTTAAAATATTAAATTTTTTATTTTGTAATGCATCTTTTAAGTAGAACTCAATTTTATGGAGATTTTAACCTGCCATGGCTGGGAATACAAACGTGTGCAGTACCACTTGAGCGACACTCCTTCAACATTAAATTTTTTATTTTTCAGAAATATATTTTAAAACTCCCCCAGTTGTCACTGTGCACTGGTATGCAACATTGGATCAAATGTTAGACGATTAAAGAATCCTCTACCATCATATTGAAACGGTTAGATAAATTGTGTATAACAACCTTCCCCGGATGGAGAAAATGATAAGTGTGCATATATGAATCACATAACACCGAAATCTCACTGAATTTCCCTTCTCTCATAATGGGTTTAGAAATATTGACTGTAATTGTGATGTGGTGTGACTCTTCAAAACCAAATGAGTGTGACTCGGGATGCAACAGAGGCGTAATGACAACTATGTACCAGTACGCTCTCAAAGTTGGTGGATTGCAAAGGGAGGAAGATTATCCATAAACAGGAATTGAGGGGTCTTATAAGTTTGAAAGGATCAAAGTTTCAGCTACGATTTCCAACTTTAGCACATTGTCAATCGATGAAGACCAAATTGCATCCAATCTTGTGAAGAATGGGCCTTTAGCTGGTAAGATCCTGTAGTATTTTGACATATTATTTTATTAATGATTGCAATCCTCTAATATATTATGCCCTTAATGATTGTGAATCATGATCAATGAATGATGTTTGTTACAGTGGATATTAATGTTGATTTCATGTAACCATATGTGGTCGGATTCTCTTGCCCTTACATTTGCATTAAACAAAAATTTGAATCCCAAATTATTTCTTGTGGGATATGGTGCAACGGGGTATGCCCCTGGAAATTTCAAGGAAAATCCATTCTAGATCATTAAGAATTCATGGGGCCCTCAGTGGGGTGAATATGGTTACTACAAATTTTTCAGAGGACACAATATTTTTGGAATAAACACCACGGTTTCCATTGTTGCAGCAACCATTATTCCAATTGATGACCATTTCCCATCTCATTTTTGGTTTAATTGTGTACATAATTATTTTGGGTTAGATTACAGGAGGCAAAAGGATAAATTAGTAGAAACGAATGTCGCAGTAGGAGCTCTTATACAACAATGGGGAGAGTTTTCTCCAGAGTTGGACTTGTTCAAGGTTTATTGTTACTTATATGAGTTTTATGTTATACTAAATCTATTCTTGCAGGTGCAGGGTTCGAATCCCTTCATGGAGGTGGTTCCATTCTACAACCAATTGGCGGTTACAAAACATGAGTGTGAGTCAGAGATGGAGGAGGGGCACAAAATATGGAATTATGGATCCTGACTTTGCCTACACGACGACTATGCACATCACAGTATTGGAGTGAAGGGAAAGAATCATGGTTGTGAATGCTTCCAGTGGTGTCAACGGTGGCAAAGGTGTTGGGATCTGGAGCTTTGGAAGGGTATGGTCATTGTCAACTCACTGTGTTGGAAACCATGAAAATGGAGGAGTGTGATGGGTAAAACAGTCGTCTGAAGCAATATTCTACTGCACTAGATATGAGGGATTCCCATATGCACCCCGGAGATTGATGACGCCTTTTATAGAATCTTGGGTTTCTCAATAGGCGGCAGCTGCCTGGGTTGCCCTATTTCGATTTTCCAATGAGTCATGTCCATAATTTGCAGGAGATCTACAAAAAATTGTGACATGGTAATATTTGTATTTCAATGATTTGATTAGTACCACTTTATTCTATAAGGGTCCCTCCCTAGGTGCTCCCACTGTACCTGTGAACTGTGAAATTTTAATCCCATAAAATTCCAGTGAAAACAAATTCTTTTGTGTTAATGTTGTCTAAAATCTGATATCATTTTTAAAAATCTCATTTGCAAGTACCTCAGTGGCTTTTCAAAAGTGTTGATCTATATTAAAAATGTATTTTAAAAAATTACAAAATATGTATTATCAAATTTCTAGGGAAAAAATTATCTTTTATTTTATTTGCATTCCTTGGAAAATTATTAATGCTTGTGTTATTTGATTTGAAAGGGATATTGGTGGACATAATTTATATATTTGTCAATTTTCATCAATTTGTCGATTATGGAGGACACATTCCACATTTACAGTTTCAGTCAATAAAAACATTTAGGTGTTATAATGTATAATATGTATTTTTTTAATTTGACAAATGTATCCTAATATTGATTAAGTTGTCACAACTTAGATCTAACATTTACGAATTTGTAATGTAATGGAAGTTGGATATTACAGAATCATAACATAATGGTGTAAATCTCATATTAATCTCATATTTGAGTAATATTTGTTTTTATGAAATTACTCTTTCATAATAATTAAAATAACTGAGTATAGATCTATTTTAACCACGAATCACACTTAATTGGTAGGTAGAAGTTACAGTGTTTATGGTTTTAACATTATATCCAGTTTTTCTCTTTCTGGTGCTCAAAATCATAGATCCACTGAAAGATTAACCCTCAATGATGGCGTATTGCTTATATTCAAGAATCGGCTTCTTGATTCCATTCAAGAATCCCTTGTAGTAGAGAACCTAAAGAAGAACCCTTCGACCACTAGGTAATATTCTCACAAAGGAAAAAGAGGATTTTTAGATAGTGTGTCAATCACACTCAATTGGTGGGGTAGGAGTTACATATGTTAGGGTTTTAACGTTATATATGGTTGTCTCTTTATGGTGTTTTGGCATTGCAGGGTTTAATAACAGTGGAGATGAACTTATTGTGCCCATGGAAGAATCAATCGTATGCTCAGAGTTTCCTCTATGCCTCCAAAAAAAATTATGCCTTCTAGCACTTCCCAAAACAGGAAAAGAAGTGTCCTTACCTTACCACACATAGTTATGCCTCTAGCCATGATTGACACATCTCACCCCAGATCCGAAGTTTTTCATTTTAGTAGCCCAACACCTCTAGTGCTTTCTGGGGAAAGGAGGATCTGAGTGCACTTGTTATGTTAGAAGATAGTGTAAAGAAACTAAAGAGCCCAGGATGAAAAGGAGGTCAAGGGCAAATCCTTAGTAAATATCAGGTTGAGAAAACACTCAATTTTCTTGCTGAATGGATATATGAATCTCGTGGCACAATTTATTTTTCTTGTGTAAATCATCCAAAATTCAAAGCCTTTCTCAATCATGTTGATCTCCCAACTATCAGTAGAAAGTATGTTTCTGCAGAAAATTTAGATGCTAAGTATCTTTTCCCGGCTTGCCATCAGACTATTGGAAGAAGAAGAATTTGGAATATGGTGAAGTAAATTTGACTCTAAATCTTCCCAATGGAACTAGCCTTTTCTGAAAGACCCTCTTCACAAACGAGGTCGTCCCTACTAAGTATGTGGAAGAAAATATTTCGGGAATTATCAGAGGGCTTTTCGGTGCAAGAGTAGAAGTGTTGTGTAGGGATTTTTGCAGATACATATAAGCATAAGACAAAGGCACTTCGATAATTGGGATGTAAGAATTGTTGGATGGTGAATTTAATATGTCAAATTCAAGGTTTTAGTAGCTTACTTAAGTTTTTCATAAACACACTTCTTTATTTAGATCAACTGCTTCTAATTTCTTTAAGTTGGCTACTTTATTTAATATCAAACGTCTAGCGAGTACATACTTTCAGAAGTATCATATGCAATAAATTGATCATATAAAATTGTTTAGAGTCCCTCCCGATCTTCCTTTTGCTAAAAACAATTTCCCCTAAAATTATGCTATGATGGAAGATGTTGTTAATTGAGCGTGGGTATTGCAACTTAGTTTTGGATGAGTCCTTCAAGGTCTTTTATGCAGATGATATTGTTGGTAGGGAACTTGTAGATTTGATAGATGATATAAGGTTTTGGAATGACCTCGATGATGTATGATGTTAGGGAACTTGCAGATATGATACAGGGTAAAATTGGTTGCCTATATTGACTTGGGTAACAATTTAGTTATATTGAGGATTTGGAACCAGGGATTAGGATTCTGAAATTGTATAGCACATGCTCAAGTCAATGCTAATTTTTCAACAGCTTAGGTTTATAGGACGAACCTTGAGACTAGACAACTGTTTTTTTTAATAACTAACGAATGATGAAAAGATGATACAAGAAAGGAAGAAAAGGAGTCTGTTGGGTAAGGGGCAACGATTCTGTGAAATTTAGTGATTCGATGTTAGTAATTATTGAAAGTGTGATAGAGGCATTAGGTCTTATAAGTTCCCTAAGGTGCCATATACCAATTTTACCTCACATAAAGATGTGTAAGGTTAATATGTAATAAGACGCCACATGCCTAATAAGTTTATTCCCAAGAGTCATTTCTCTATAGGGAAGTTGACACAACAAAAATTGGTTCCAAAGGATGTTGTATCTGCATGTAAAGAACCCATTTTAGATGTGTTGGAAAGAGATCACAAGGGAGATTTGTTGTATAAATCAAAGATCCAATGAAGATAAATTGTATTTTCAGGATTCAACATATATGGCGTATTCAACCATAAGCTTATATACATATTTGCTTCCATGCTAGGGTAAGTAAGGACCTTTTTTTCATTTCCACAATTTCATCATTTAAGGGTTCATTTGGAACTTGTAATTGTTATGTTGAGTTGTATTTTAGAATTCAAATTTCATTACAAGATGCATGGAAATGTTGTCGTGACTGAAATTAAATTTATGATTTGAATATATTGCTCTCAACTGGAATCATCTATTTTTCATGTTGTGGTTCAGAGCTATAATTTATGCATTATTTCTTACATTTATGTTGTTGATTGGAGATATTGTAAAAAATGGAACATGTTTTTGGTTGTTGTCTCATTCATGCTTCATGTAGATTGTTGTGTTTGGAAATAAGAAGCACCAGTGAGAAGACAAAATACCATTTATCTAAATTAACTATATAATGATTCCCATTTTGACATGATATTGATGGGCTATTTTGAGAGTAGCTAATGACAAGATGTGTCGAGTGAGTGAGAAAACAACACAGGTAAGCAGTGGGTGATTTTTATGTTCTAGTACATGCTTCAAAGTCTGGGAAACCTTATTGAAACACATCCCTATGCCCTTGTACCCATGATTTGGAACAAAGTGAATTACTTAAGTCCAAGCCTTGTCGCACCATTATCTTGGTTCTCTTGTATGATAGTTGCATGGTTAATAAAGTCACATAATATAGGGAACCTAAACATTATCTGATTAGGGATTCAATATAGGAATACACTTTAGCATCTTACATCTGATCATGGATTCAATGATAGGAGTACCAGTTTAATAATCATTGTAGAGTGTTAGACTAATAGTAACATTAATCGTGATAGAAGGCATAACATTGATCTGAGTATTGCCTAAGAGGAGTTTGGAATGAAAATTACTTCACCATACATAGAAGACAAGATCCCCATTATATCAAAGAAACACAAGACCTTTAAGAGGAGTTGTCCACTATACAAGGATGCAATGGCCTACATTTGGTCCAAACCATAAGATAAACAGTTTTAAAAAGGGAAATATTCTATAAGAAGACTTTGTATATTAGCAAGCCTTACATTTATTAGATGTTATTTTGGTCATAAATAAATGGTGTCAGTTATCTGCAGATTGAGATATATAGAATCCTGGAAAAATATCACTGAGAATTGTTAAATTGCTTCCATAGATACCAACAAGAATTGTAAAAAAAAATTCAAGAGGTAGACATTTTCTCTATGGGATTTCTAATTTAACAAATGAAGTCCTGGGATTCAATTATCATCTCTCATTTTATATTTTTTATGAAAGACAAAATGTTGGATTCGACTATTTGTTGGGAAAATTATCAGATAAATATAGTTTTTCCCTTGCAATAAAATATGGTAGACCAGTTTTGTGGTTGCAACGAATCCATCTTATTTGCATACTTGTAACTTTTATCCGTCTCTCTACGAAAAGTATCTTAGTATTTAAAATATGTTTTCCAATCTGTTGAAGAATGTGGGTTGAATAATTAGTTTGAGAAGGACACGTATGATATTAAATATAATGCTACATAATTATTTACAGTTATGATATATAATTTATTCATTGTCATGAAAGGAACTTCAGTCAATCCTCTTTTTATGCCTATGACATGATCATAGGAAAGAAGCAAAAGCATTGACCTGCACTGCAATTCAATTTCATGGTGCCAAAACATCAATCATGCCTTCTACTTTTATCATGAATTCTACCACAATTCCTTTTTTTACAATTTTGAATTTTCCATGGCTTGTGCCTATTCTAGTGATCAATTTGGTCCAACCAAAGATCTTTGATTTACAATTGATGTTTTTTTGCTATTAGGATTGGAGTTTTCTGAGATTTTTACAAACATGTTTATTCCACGCCCATTAAACCAGGTAAGTTGCATGAGGCCAAAGATTTCTTATTTTGTTTGAGTTGGTGAGACTTGGGGTCAAACTTTGAATTCTATCTTTGTCCTTATTGGGTACCCTTGTTCTGCCTTGAAGTGGTGCATTGACTGCCTAGGTGTATGTATTCACATAGAGCAGTTACTGTGGCTTGGGAATTATTTACATCATACATAATAGTGTATGTAAGTGGCTACCTATATTGACTCAGGTAACTATTTAGTTGTATTGAGGGTTTGGAACTGGGGATTATGATTCTAAAACTGTATAGCACATGCTCACATCAATGCTAAGATTTCGACAAGTGGCTACTAATATTGACTTAGGTAACAATTTAGTTATATTGAGGGTTTGGAATTGGGGATTAGGATTTTGAAACTGTATAGCACATTCTCACATCAATGCTAATATTTCGACAACTTAGGTTTATAGGATGAACCTTGAGACTAGACAATGATTTTTTTTTAAATAACTAATGAATGATGAAAATATGATACACCCTATCATCCCATATACCAATTTTACCTCACAAAAAGGTGTGTAAGGTTACTCTATAACAAGAAAAAACATGTCTGATAAGTTTCTTCCCAACAATTATTTTTCTAGAGGGAAATTGACACGGCTATAATTGGTGTGAAAGGATGTTGTATCTGATGCAAAGAACTCAATTTCAGATGTGTTGTAAAGAGATCACAGGGGAGATTTGTTGTATAAATCAAAGATCCAATGAAGATAAAATGCCTTTTCAGGATTCAACATATATGGCATATTCGTCCATAAGCTTGTATACATCTATGCTTCCATGCTAGGGTAAATAAGGACCTTTTTTTCATTTTCAGCATTTAAGGGTTCATTTGGAGCTTGTAATTGTTATGATGAGTTGTATTTTAGAATTTAAATTTCCTTACAAGATGCATGGAAATGTTTTCATTACTCAAATTAAATTTAAGATTTTAATATCTTTATTTCAACTGGAATCATTTATTTTTCATGTTGTGATTCAGAGCTATAATTTTTGCACTATTTCTTACATTTATTTTGTTGATTGGAGATATTGTCAAAAATGGAATATGTTGTTGGTTGTTGTCTCATTCATGCTTCATGTAAATTGTTGTGTTTAGCAATAAGAAGCACCAATGAGAATCCAAAATACCATTTATCTAAATTAACTATATAATGATTCCCATTTTGACACATGACAAAATATGTTGATGCACAGTTATCACCATAAGACTTAAGGTGTAACTTACATAAACAGTTGCAGGGCTTCATTAGCCTTGGAATTTATTTTAGGTAGGAAAAACTAAGTGATTTTGGTTGTGTCATGTGAAATCTAGGCTTCCACTGAAGTTTTCTCTTTGTTGCTTATGATGTCTAGAGGAGATTTTTGTTATAAATTATCCCTAGGATTGTACAATGCTAAATGTCATTTAATCGGACAATATTTCATATTGCAGTATAGAAGGTTGTTGCATAAAGAGATTTATCAGAGTTAATGGAGCTTCTGTAGACTGAAGGTGATATTGCTAAAATCATAAGAGCGTTCGAAGATAGATTCCTTGATACATCCAAACATTTTATGGATTTTGTTCTCTGCTAGATTTTCTTTGCATGTGTGAAGGAATTATCATATAAGCAACAACAAATCCTTTGGATCCTTTCCCTTAGCACAACATTGAACCACTGTTCGTGACCATATTATTGTTGTAAAGGATATATAAACTTACAGATGGGATGAAAGAAGCTTGCTTTTACTGCTTGATAGAAAATTAAAAATTGTCATGATGTTATATATATAATATAATATATGAGGATGGGGGTGGGGGGAGATAGTATGCAAGATACAAATAATTTTTTTGTATAATATATTTCCCACTCCTTTTGTAGATTCTTGTGAAAATATATTAGACACTGCTCAATAGATATTTTATTTGAGTAATCTTGACAGGAAGAAAGAAGAAAGGTTTTGGTTGAGCTTGAGATGGGTTATAGCAGGTAGAACAAAAATTATAGGAAGACTTAAATTTGGGTATGTATGGTTGTGTTTTAATTTTACCATATGATAGTGCAACCAGATCACTCATTGGACTGGAGGAAAAAACTAATTTTGCATTGGCTCCTCCCTTCGCTTATATGAGTACTAGTTTAAGAAGCAATGTATAGTGTTGGAGTAGTCCTAACAGTAACACTAATCGTGACATGAGGCATAACATTGATATGAATATTTCCTAAGAGGATTTTGGAAGGAAATGCGCTTCACCATACTTAGAAGACAATATCCCCATTACTATATCAAAGAAACATAAGACCTTGAAGAGGATTTTTCCACTAGACAAAGAAGTGAAAGCCTAAATTTGGTCCAGACAACAATATCCCTATGCCTTGACCCAAATGCATGTCATAGTGACCGTGATTCAATTTCATTTGTTGTGATATACCATAAAGTGATCTTCTAGTTGGAGGCCTCATGGAATTGGTTCATTACCATATTTGAACCTGCCACCTTGCAGTACAGGAGAGCAGTTAATTCTATTTGGCATATTGTTTTTTGGGACAATGGACTTTAAGTTTGCTTGTTGATATTGCCCATGAGACTAGATAGATCGGATGGCTTCAAGTTATAAAAGTAATTTACATCTATTTTTGACCTACTTTTGTACAAATTGTTGTGTAAGTATGTCATTTATGTAAATCTACTTTTCATCTACTTTTGTACAAAATGTTGTTTTAAAATGGAAAAGAACAAATATTCATAAGGAGCAAGTCATTTCCATTTCCATTTGCATTTGTTTATTTATTTTTGAATGTGCTAACTATATGATAATTGTTAGTGTTCATATGTGATTCTAATAAGTTGATAAAAAAGAGTTTTGCCGAGTTGTGATTAGAGCAAATGAAATGGTCACACGATTTTATCCACTCTTAAATTTCTTTTCTTAATGATTGAGGCAGGTTATGGTTTCCTTCCTTTTAAGATATATCTAGGTTGTTTGAATTTAAATCTTATTTGAATATCAAATGGTACTATAGAATATATAGTTTTGTTATTCATTATGTTATGACGAGTTTGTTGTGATAGTCTTTTACAAAAGAATCATATGTAGTTTTGTATGGCCAGAAAATGTTTCAAGATTGTCATGACCTGTGTTCTAGATATTGATATTGACATTGGAATCACGTACATATGAAATTATTGTTATCCATTGGCAAATTGTTATTTTTATTAGCAATGGCTTTAGAATTTTAATAGGATGAGGAATTTTAGGGCCACATCTGTGTAGTTTTGTTATTAATTGCACGTTTGTTCTTAGGGCCATTGTTCACTTGGAGATAGAGCTTCCCTTTGTTATTCTCAAAAATTTGAGCTCTGGTCAGGGGATAGTGCTCCACCAGTAAGAGAAGTCTTCTTAGCTTATTAAATGTGAAGGGCATAGCTCATGTTGATAAGATGAGACTTGCTACAAACACTTAAAAATATCAAGGAAAATTAATGGCTCTAGAGATAAGATCCTTGTTCTTTATCTTTTCACATCTAGTAATAAATTGATCTCTTATATTTTTGACATTATTCAGATGCTTATGTGGATCTGCTAACATGAAAACCTGTAGCAAAATAGCCATTAAGGAGAGGGGTTAGAAATTGGCACCCATTTTGTATGCTTGTTTCCATGAAAGTAGTACCACATCAACATCTCAAACATTCTCTATGTTGAAGATAAAATCTAGAAACTTAGTTGAGTTGATCTAGTGCAATAAAAATTCATAACATAAGATATGCGCACAATTTGCATGAACTGTTGTTAGTCATGGATAAAGAAATTGTTTGAGAAAAACTTCGTGTGGTCTTTTTTCTTTCTTTCATATACTACTGTTTTGAAATTTAACACCTCTACACTTTCAACTCCATGACATGGGTTAGATTTTCTTGAGAAAAATTTGTTGGATTAAAACAGGAACATGGCAAACACCAAGGAGATTAGTAGTAAAGAGTAATGTGATCTTATTTACGAGGCATTCATGTTGGAATAATCAGACAAGGTCTAAAAACTTGAACATAAGCATCATGATTTGTAAGGCTTAAGGAATTAGTATTGCAGTAACATTTCATTGTAGCATGGTCCTTGCCTTTTGTTGATATTTTATGTTGTCTAAGAAGCATAAATTAGTGCTATATGCTACCACCTTACGACATTTCCTTTGCAACATTGGGTGCAATTGCTAGTAGTTATCACTATTGGTAATATCACAAACAAGAAACTTGTCTTACCTAGTGTTTGAATCTTTTTTTCTTCCATGGTGGAAATTGATTCATCCTCATCAAGAACCCTTAGGCACCCAAAATCCTGAAGCTTGACAATTGTAATGGAAATTTCAAAAAAAAAAACATTATTTTCTCAAAATAATTCCATATTCTCCATTGTTTTCCAAACGAAATTGTGGTCTTGTTAAACTACTCGGCATTGTCTACCAGACCACAATTTCGCCCGGATGGTAAAATTCTCCACAAAATTAGGGGAATTTTTTTTCAAGAAAATTCAATCCATGAAGTGTTTGAATAATTTTTTTTTATGGTGGAAATGGATTCAACACCATCAAGAACTCCCCTCGAAGCACCCAAAATGTTGAAGCTTAACAAGGGTAATGGAGATTTCCAAAAAATTCCAACATATTTTCTCAAAATATTGCCATAATTTCCATTGTTTTCTAGACAAAATTGTGGCCTCCGTAGAATACGACTATTTATTTGATCCATGTCATAGTATTCCAAATTCACAGTTCCAAAAAGTAAATCAATGTCTTGCAAGTCTCGTGTTTAAAGATAACAATAAAATGTGGCATTTCATTTTTGCATGTGAAGCATCAATGCTGCAGGACCACTTGGTGAATTGTGTTTCATGTTTCTATAATGTAAATTTCATTGAAACACCCCTCTGACATATTTTTATCATAGAAATACCACATATTCGTCACGAATGAGTAATTCAAAAAGAAAGACAGGATTCCTTCCTACTGATGAGTATTTCAGTTTCGGTGTGAAACAAGACGGTGGAAAAGGCCTAAAGAAGCTTGGGAAGAATGGGTTTATAAATTTTTCACATCTGAGGCAGTGGAATCAGAAACAATTTCATTTTTGAATGTGATGCGGTCAAAGACATCAAGGAAAGTTATGGGAATATGTTAGCATTGGTTTCTTGACATTGTCTTTTCAGCGAGGAGATTGTTGGAAGGTTGGGCCAACTTATCATCATTTTGAATAAAAAGGATTGAATTGCAAAAAGAAAAAAACAAGGAATTGATGATCCTATAAAATATTTTTAGCCTAATAAACGTTAAAATATCATTTCATTTCCTAAACAAAAACATGATTCTTTTCCACCAATGCATGACACTCCACTAGGTTCGATTCATTAACTATATATGTAAATCCCCAAATCCCCACACGCATGTTGTCGACTCAAGATGTTCAGCCAACAACCAATACTCTAAAATGGTTGGGACTTGCACGGATGGATGTTGACATTTAGCATTCAAATATAAATGAAATGTATATAATTTAAATTTAGGCTTGTTGTGAGAAGTTGAAGGCCGAATCATCCGCAATTAACATAGTTTTATGAAATTGTTACCGTGATGTCTTTATTGCAATTTGAAATTTTATTTGGCAAATATAAGATATACAATGTAAATACTAGCAAACCTTCAAATCTAGGCAAAGGAACTACCTAAGTAAATTATAGCATATACATTATATGGTATCCATGAATAATATATTAAAAATATATTTTATATGAGTAAGTATTAATGGGAAACTTTTGTTTGATATGATTCAGGACGAAGTTGTGTGAAAAAAATAAAAAATTAAAATGACCAAGTTTGTTTTAACTAAGAAAATGTTAAAACTAGCAATTACACCACATGTTGCAAAAGAAACGCCATAAGGAAATAGCATAGGAAAGAGTAGCCTAGAAGAAATAAGATGTTGCAGAAAAGGAGCCATCGTGGAGGAATGAAAATCAAAATTTTCTTCCATGGAAGCAGGTAGTGAAATATTAATGAAATATTGCTTCCTTGAGCCTTACAAATCACGAGGCCTATGTTGAAGTTAGGTTAAATACCTTGTCTGATCATGCCAACATGGATGCCTCATGAATAAAGAAATAGATCGTGATTTTATACCTTCAAAATCAAAGGTTTTTTTGGTGCAGTTCCTCCATATTTAATCTGGATCAATTCCTATTGAGTCACCTATGTATTATTTCCTTCATGATCTTTGAAAATATTCAAAATATCACATTGTTCTTTACCACTGATGTCCCTCGTGTCTGCCATGTTCTTGTTTGTTCGGTATCACTGATATGAAGTTGGTTTTTTTGTTCTTTGTGCAGACAGTAAAAAATGTATGGAGAGGTGGATTTCATCACTCCACGAGCAGTAAAAATAATGCAATTGAAAAAATAGCTCCAACACCGAGAGAGATTTCGTAGCATTTATGGAGTCGGCAAACATGTCTTCTTCTGTGATGTTGGCTACTCGGCATAGCTTTCTTGATCTTGTGTAGAAGAAATGAATTTGTATTTATCTTATATTACATTAACCATGAAATTGCCAACATTCATGGCACACTTTCCATCACATTTGTAGAGCAAATTATAACAGAGTATCACACAATTCTTATCAGAGCTAAATGCTCCTATATGCAATAACGATGAATTTCATCACTTAAGAGCAGTAAAAACAAGTTTATTGAGAAAAAAACTCAAACACATTTGTAGAGAAAATTATAACACATTATAACACTTTTCTTATGAGAGATAAATGCTCCTATATGCAACAACGATGGATTTCATCACTTAAGAGCAGTAAAAACAAGTTTATTGAGAAAACAAATCCAGCACATTTGTAGAGAAAATTATAACACAATATCACACTTTTCTTATCAGATCTAAATGCTCCTATATGCAACAACGATGGCTTTCATCAGTTCAAGAGCAGTAAAAACAAGTTTATTGAGAAAACAACTCTAGCACTGAGAGAGATTTGGAAGTAATTGTTGAATTGGTGAACATGTCTTTCTCTATGGTGTTGGATATTGGGCATAGCTTTCTTGATCTTGTATACAAGACTGTAAATTTGCATGTAGCTTATATTGCATTAACCATGAAATTTTCAACATTTAGGGCACATTCGCCATCACATTTGTAGAGAAAATTACAATAGAGTATCACATTTTTCTTCTCATATCTAAATGTTCCTATATGCAACAACTACCTTGTGCCTCATAGTTTAAATTTGTGCAAGGAGGAGGAGAGGAGGAGTGTCAAGGTGCAAGCTAGAATATGAAGAGAAACAAGAATCTTGTTTGGGACTTGAGATAGACTCATTCTTTGCACATCTAGAGTAAATATTAATAAAACAAAACTCACCATACTTTGAATTTTTTAAATAAATATCCTAAAAAATAGAATATCAATTTAATACATTTTACTCAATTACACATTTAACAATATTCATTTAAAAAATACAAATACAAATTACTATTTTAAATAAAAATAGTACAACACATTTAACAATATTCATTTAAAGAAATATAAATACAAATTACTATTTTAAATAAAAATAGTACAACACATTTAACAATATTCATTTAAAAAAATACAAATACAAATTACTAATTTAAATAAAAATAGTACAAAGAATCACATTAATTACCATGGCCCTCATGTACCTTCCTTTTATTACTTTTTAAATACCCGATGTTTGTAACTTATTCTTAATCAAATAGTGTCAATTTTGTAAAACTATAATCTACAAGTCTCACTTTTTATAGCTTTGGTGGAAGGGTAGAGTATCTAAATTCCCTTACCCTTTAAGAAGAATTCTCAATTATTGTACCACCCACCTCAACATCCAATCTAGACATATTAGGTTATTCTAAATTGATCAAGAGTATAGAATTTTTAGGGTGGTGTTCTATGTGCACTAAAATTCCCATGAGGTCCATCACTATGTATGGGGTTCATTGCAACCTTGGATATATAATGTGAGTTGTTGTGATTTTTTGCTTGTGGCTACAACTTAGTTTTGGTTGTCACTTAGTTATCATGATTCAAAACTTTGTTATCATCTCAGATCCTTATAGAAATAGATATATTTTGTGAGCTAATGTGATGTTTTGTTTGTCACAATGATTCAAAAATTAGTTATTATACCACAACATTGATTTTCTCGTTGTCTGTTTTGTTTATGAACCCTTTAAAAAAACCACAAGAAAATTTTAAATACCCGAGGTTTGTAACTTATTCTTAATCAAATAGTGTCAATTTTGTAAAACTATAATCTACAAGTCTCACTTTTTATAGCTTTGGTGGAAGGGTAGAGTATCTAAATTCCCTTACCCTTTAAGAAGCATTCTCAATTATTGTACCACCCACCTCGACATCCAATCTAGACATCTTAGGTTATTCTAAATTGATCAAGAGTATATAATTTTTAGGGTGGTGTTCTATGTGCACTGAAATTCCCATGAGGTCCATCACTATGTATGGGGTTCATTGCAACCTTGGATATATTCTATGAGTTGTGATTTTTTGCTTGTGGCTACAACTTAGTTTTGGTTGTCACCTAGTTATCATGATTCAAAAATTTGTTATCATCTCAGATCCTTACAGAATTAGATATATTCTATGAGCTAATGTGATGTTTTGTTTGTCACAATGATTCAAAAATTAGTTATTATACCACAATATTGACTTTCTCGTTATCTGTTTTGTTTATGAACCCTTTAAAAAAACCACAAGAACATTTGATTTTACACTGTGATCTCCCCAGCATGGGTGGGGGTTTCAAAAATTGGAGAGTAAATTGAGCAGTTATTGTTAGAAATTGTTGTATAAGATGGAAATTTTGGATGGTTTGTAGACAATATGGATGTCATAAGAGATATATATTTTGAATTTTTTAGTCTCTCTGGCCACCATGCATCTAATAGGATCCATTTCAACTTAGAACGTCAATAAATCATTGTGTGAATGACAACTTGTGACATCTCTAGCCATTTTATTTGATTGTGGATCAAGTTATAAACTAATAACTTGTGAAATCCCTAGCCATTTTCTTTGATTGTGGATCAGGTTATAAACTAGAATATACTCTCTCTTCAGAAGACTCTACAGTATATATTGGATGCAGGGAAAGTTTATGATAAAACTTGTACAAAAAACCCATTAGGGTTGTCTCAACTTACTCTATTGTTAATTACATAGTGTAAATTTTGTAAAACTATAATCTACAATAAGGACTGAGTGGGTTTTTTCTTTTGTAAGTTTTGTTTGGAATTGAAAAATAACCGAATTAAAAAAGCTAAAATTGAGTTTTATCTAGCATTTGAGGCTAAGTTGTTGGGTTTAAATCCTAATTCTCACTCACTAAATCAACTCTTTCAAGCTGTTCTTAGTGAGGGAATTTGTAACATAAAGTGTATTTTATACTTGCATTGAGTTTCTAACTATTTCTTTGGCATTCTAACTCTTTTGCTTGTTTTCCTATAGGTGTGCTTGGAAGCAATCTAAGTTTTGAAGAAAGGGAACTAAAGCATAGGCTAAGGAACAAAAGGCTCATGAAACTCCCTTTTAAATAAATCTTTTGATGTCTTATGAGATTGTTGGCTTGAACAACTTGTGAGACCTCTGATATCCTTGGAGCTGACTTATTCGAATCGAAAAAAGTCTTCACACTCCAATGGAATTGGCAACCTGTCCTTTGAACACACCAATTTCTGCAAACCAATTGTTAGTGCAAAAGAAACTTGGCATATAGAGGCCACGTTGAGTGTAAAATAAAAAAATTATAAAAGCTAAAATTATGTAGTGAAAAACTTTGTTTAAAATTTCATAATAAAAAGTTGAGTAAGTTTGACATCATATAATATGAAAATTGTTTATGATTATAAAGTAAAAAACATGTAAGTTTTTTTAGCTACAATTAGGTAATTAAAGATATGTATGTAGTTTTTTTGAACGGAAGAAATTTGATACTCATTAACAAAAAAAATCCGAAAGAGTATGTATGTAGTTACAAACTGTTATGTAGTTAGAAACTATTACAATTAAGTAATTAAAGTTAATTTTAGTGTTATTTAAGAAATGAGAATTATGAACATTCATCATTATTGCTTAAGATAAATCATGTCCTATGAAATAATTTGGAGATTTAAAAAAGATCACATATTTTAAAAAATTTCATTATTAATTTAATTTTCTATATATTAAGAAATACCACTCATGAATAATAAAACAATTGTAACATAAATAATATATAAGAGTTCAATTTGTCTTCATCAATGTACTTCCCCCTAAGTGCAAGAGAGAGCGTTAATATTGGTTCGATGGGGGGATGTCAATGATGGGACGGAGGGAGCTAGGGTTTTGCAGAAGGCGTCAGGTTGTTTCCGCGTGTGTTCCTACGGTAGCGAGGTCTCCTGTCTCCGGTACGTGTCGCCCTGAACCTGCTTTTCAGCATGGAGGTTTCTCTCGGATGCGGTTATGGCTCCTTTGAATGGGTTTTGGCGTTTAGGGCGACTGCAGGGAAGCGAGGATTGAGGGGTTTTGCAGTTTTTCTTAAGAGGGCGATTATTTGTCTACAATGGGTATTGATAGCTTCTCGGTTGAGTTAGAGCCGTCGCCGGAGGATTTGCTCACCTGTTGGGGGGTAGAAGTCACGGAGAAGAACATAGATCTCTACTTTCCAAACCGTTCTTCGCTCGATTTTGCAGCTGATGCAGCATGGGAAGGTTTTTCGACCGGTTGTGGTGGCGCCAGTAATAACCTCTTTGCGCCGAGAAGTGATGCCAGTTTTGGTATTCCGCTCATTCATAACAACAACTACCCGCAGACCTTAGAAGAGCTTTTCAAAGCAGCTATCAATTTCGATTCAGTTTCACGGCCCTCAGCTCTTCACGGTAACCCTCTTTCCCTTGTTGGTTCTAGGGGTTTTGAAGTAGGGATAGGGTGTAGAGGGTTACCTTTCTCGCAGGTCCCCTCTTTGCCAAGGGCTGAACCCTCTGAAGGTCTTGTTTTACGGGGGACCCCTTTTCAAGCAGTTTCGAGAGGGCCTCATGAGCCCGAAGGAGAGACTGGGATTCCTAAGGTAATATCCGAAGGTGTGGTGGGAGTTCCTTTGCCCTCGTTTCCTTTTGCAGGGGTTGCGACTGAACCAGTTGAGGATGGGGGCCGAGGTCATGACCACTTGTCAAGGGTTTCTTCCAGCAAGGCAGTGGAATTTATCCCTAAATCTGTTGCTTCTGACAATCAAGGGATTGCGCCGGATCGTGAAGCAGTTTCAGGGGTTGGTGCTCAGCATTACTCTTTCAATGGTCTTGAGCCCTTACGTTCTATTGATGCACTGAGGCAATTCCTTCTGGAGACCATTCGTGCTGAAATTCCTCCACCAAAGACGGTAGCAGAGGAGGAAGGGGTCAAGAAAGCTGTGGGATCAAAGAGGAAGAAAGCTAAGCTCCTCAAGTCGAAGGAAGAATGTCTGAAATGCTTGCTTGGAGCGGATATTAGTATTGAAAACGTCATGGATTTATCTGAGATTATGATTGTAGGAAGAGTTAGGGGAAGGAAATATTCGTCAGAATACATTGCAGAGTGGGCTCACTCAATGTGGAAGGAATCCCCAGGCCTTCCAGTCGACATAACCATCTTGGCGCGAGGATGGTTCAGCATTACTTTCGACAGCAAAGTACAAGTGGACAGAGTTCTGGAAAGGAACTGGTTCTTCGGCAAGAGACCCGTTCTTTTTAGAAGATGGACCCCCCTTTTTGACGCTCAGAAGGAGAAAATGGCTGAATCTCCTGTGTGGGTGAAGCTGCCTAGTCTTCCTCTCCAATTCTGGACTGATTCAGTCTTTATCTCCATAGGCAATACGCTGGGTACCTACCTCGAAGCTGACAAATCCTACCTGCAAACTAAGGATAAGAGTGTGGCCCGTATTCTGGTGAGCCTCAATCCTCGTGAAGGTCTTGCGGAGACAATGTTGCTACAGTATAAGGATTTGGAGTTTATGCAGACCTTATACTATGAGCACCTCCCCTTCAGGTGCAACAGATGCCATAAGACCGGCCATTTGGCTCGTGACTGCCCGTTGGGTCATCAACGAAAACACAGACAAAGAAGGCAGAACAGGGCGAAGAAATCGACTGTTTCAGTCCAGGAAGTGGACCCTATAGAAGCAGTTCAGGGCCTATCTGCTCAGGGTGCTCCCTCTCCCCTCGAAGAGGTCTTGGTCCGGAACCCGACGGATGCTGTTGGTCCTTCCTCTCTGCCTCTCGAGGATATGGCTGACCCGCTGGCTCCCCTCTCAGAAGCTGATCCTGGCAGGGCAACTCAGGCGGGTATGTCTTTATCTTCTCCTCTTTTGTCTCAGTCATCTTCTGGTTTTCCTGTTTCTATTTGCATGGAGCCTAGTCCCTCCAGGCAGCTATTGAGTGATCTCTCGGCCTTAAATCTTTCCTCGCCTCCTTTGGATAGTGTTGTTGTCTCCGTTCCCGACGCCTTTGATCTTCCTTCCTCTTCTACTCAGGCTGTATCTTCTGTCCCTTGTCCTCGGTCGTCGGTTATTGCTCCCTACAATCTCAGATCTCGAGCAGATAAGAGGGGTTCGGGCTTTGTAGTGGGTGGCCTCGCCTCTAACTCTGTTGAAATAGGGGCCAGAAAGACCAGAGGTCGAAAATCCAACCTCTCCCTTGCCCAGTCGAAAGCTGTTGTTGATATAGCTGATGGTAAACAGATGTCTCTCTCCCGGGTGCTTAGAGCAAAGCGGCCACCCCCTGGTGATGTGCCATGATAGTCCTCTCCTTTAACTGCAGGGGCTTAGCTAGCCAGGCCAAAAGGCTAGCCTTCAAAGAGCTTATGCGTGCTTATAAACCGGATATTTTTTTGCTCCAAGAAACTCTGGGCAAA
This sequence comes from Pinus albicaulis, assembly GCA_034641835.2. Classification (NCBI taxonomy): domain Eukaryota; kingdom Viridiplantae; phylum Streptophyta; class Pinopsida; order Pinales; family Pinaceae; genus Pinus; species Pinus albicaulis. Next base: position 637,113,825 of record CM076580.1, read on the forward strand.
GGGGAGGAGTTCGTCTCTGCTTTATCTAAGATGTTGCCTGGTTGGTCTTTTTTTGCCCTTGATGTTGTGGGGAGATCTGGTGGTGTGGTCTCTGGTTTCAATCCCTCTAAATTAAAGTATGTTTCTTCTTGGGGGTCTCCGAATGTCTTAGCTGTGGAACTTTTTTCCAATGAGTTCAACCTTTCCTTTCTCTCCTTAAATATATACGGGCCTTGTGTGGAAAGGGAGCGGTTCTGGTCTTCTTTCTTTCGCTCCTCCTGGGTAGGCCACCCGTTCTTAATTATTGGAGGTGACCTAAATTTCTCGCTAGGGGAAGCGGAATCCTGGGATGCCTCGGCCAGAGCTGACCCTTTATCTGATTTTTTCATCAATCACCTTGCTCTTGCTCATTTGGTGGACAAGCCTCTTCTGAAACTGAAACCTACTTGGAGGAACAGAAGGGTTGGACAGGATTGGGTGGGGAAGAAGTTGGATCGGTTTCTTCTAAGTGAGCCTCTAGTTGAAACTCTCTCGAACTACCGTCACTGGATTGGTGATGGGGGATTTTCGGATCATTTCCCCATCCTTCTTGAAATTAAAGGTGCAGGAAGTAAACCTGGGGCACCTTTCCGCTTCAACCCTACCTGGCTCAAAGATGATTCGTATCAGGAACTTTTTGCATCAACTTGGGAGGTTGACCCAGTCAGGCCTGATTCTTCTAGGAGTGCTTTCTTTTGGAAGAATTTGAAGAGGATGAAAGCAGCTTCTAAGAAGTGGGCTGCTAACTTGAAGAAGAAGGAGGAGGAGGAACTTATAAAGGTCAACTCTGAAATAGCTCTTTTAGAAGATCCAGAAGGAGGAGGCTATGTCTCCATTGATGCAAGGAATAGAATTTTGGAATTGGAGGCCTCCAGAAGAAAAATCCTACAGCTAAGGGAGGAGAGTTGGAGGTTAAAAATCAGGGCATTATGGCTCCAAGCGGGGGATGAAAATACCAAATTCTTCCAAAATTATGCCAAAGGTCGGAAAATGGCAAACACTATCTGGGAATTGCCTAAAGGGAATGGAGAAGTGGCCTCCTCCTTCAAGGACTTGTCTACTTTGGGTACTACTTACTTCAAAGATATTTTCAAAGCCCCGGCTGAAGTGTCCATTGCAGAAGTGATCAAAGTGGCGCAGCTTTTTCCTAGGTTTGTGGAGGACGAGGATAATGAGGCTACAATGGCACCTGTCTCCAAACAGGAGGTCGAGGATATTCTTAAAGGTATGCAAAAGGACAAAAGTCCAGGGCCGGACGGTTGGACTGTTGAATTCTTCCTGCATTTTTTTGAGACGCTTGGTGACGATCTGGTTGCTGTTGTAGAAGAATCTAGAGCCTCTGGTTAAATATTTGCCCCTTTCAATTCCACCTTTCTTGCCTTGATACCCAAGTCTGACCGCCCTTCTTCCTTTGCTGAATTCCGGCATATCTCTCTTTGCACCTGTGTCTATAAAATCATAGAGAAAGTTATTGCTTCCAGGCTTAAACCTTTCCTCTCCTCGCATATTTCTCCGGAACAGTTTGGGTTTCTTAGTGGCCGCCAAATCCACGAAGCTGTAGGTGTTGCTCAAGAATCTTTGCATAGTCTAAAAAAGAATGGCAGGAAAGGGCTTATAATCAAACTGGATTTATCTAAAGCTTACGATAGATTTAGTTGGTTATATTTAAGGCTTTTACTTACTCATCTTGGTTTCAGGTTTGATTTTGTTAGATGGATCATGAGCTGTGTTTCTTCTACAGAAATTGCCCTTCTGATTAATGGTGCTGCTACCTCTTTTTTTACTCCTGAACGAGGCCTCAGGTAGGGCTGCCCTCTTTCGCCTCTGCTTTTCTTGCTGGCAGCCGAAGGTCTCAGTCTGCTGATTCATAAGGATAAAAGACTGGGCAAAATAAAAGGGATTGAAGTGGCCACTAATCTCTGGATCACGCATTTACTGTTTGTTGATGACATTCTGTTATTCCTCAATGGGACCATTGAAGACTGTCGGGCCTTAAAGACTCTGCTGTAGCTTTTCCTTAAGGCTACTGGGCTTCAAATAAACACTCTTAAGTTGACTATCACTCCTTCAGGTCTGTTTGCTGATGAGATCAGTAGAACTCGAAGACTGCTGAACTATGAAGTCCGCTCTTTGCAGGCCAATTTTAAATACTTGGGGTTCCTGCTAAAACCAGACTCTTACAGAATCCGGGACTGGAATTGGCTTCTGGCTAAGATTGAAAAAAGACTAAATCATTGGAGCTTCAGGTGGCTATCGAGGGCAGGTCGCCTGGTCTTAATAAAGTCTGTTCTGATGGCTATTCCTGTTTATTGGGCCAGTCTGGCCTGGGTACCTAAAGGTATTCTGTCTTCCATTGACAAATTGTGCAGAACCTTTCTTTGGTCTGGGTCAAAACAGGACACGATCAGCCCTTGGGTGGCTTGGGACAAAATCTCTAAACCAAAGGAGTGGGGAGGTTGGGGAATAAAAAGTCTGTTTTCCTTTGCTAAATCCTTGGCGGCCAAATTAGCGTGGCAGCTGATCTCTACGGAGTCCCTCTGGGTTTCGGTCATTAAACGCAAATATATCAGTCATGGCTCTGTTTTGGACTGGGTTCGGTCCCCAGTCAAATCCTCCAAAAATGCCTCAATTGTTTGGAAAGCAATCATGGTTTCTGTTCAGATAATTGAGAAAGGTCTGGCATGGCAGGTCGGTGATGGATCTCAGGTGCGGGTGGGATGTGATCCTTGGGTTGGTTGCTCGCCTAACTACTCTCTGTCCCAGGAGCTGGTCAATCATATTAATTCGGAAGGATTTTATTTTTTGAATCAGGTGGCGGATCCCAGGACTACTTCCCTTGTAAAGCAAGGCTGGCTATCAGGCACGGATCTGCATCTTGAAAACAGATGGATGGGCGAATGGAATCGTTATGTTGCTGATCTTTCGCATTCTGCTATTCGAATTTCGGATTCTGTTGATAAACTGCGCTAGGTGAATGCACAGACCGGATCCTACTCCCCAAAGTTTGGGTATAAATGGCTAATGACGCAAGAAGATTGGGGGGACCCCAGTTGGTGGTCTAAATCTCTCTGGAAACTCAAAAGCCCAGCAAAGACTAGACTTTTTTTCTGGTGCATCCTGCATAATAAGGTACCAACTTGGGACTTTCTGAAAAAGCGAGGAAAGCAGGGGCCGAGCTGGTGTTCTCTCTGCAAGTCCGATGAAGAAACTCTACAACATCTCTTCCTCTTTTGTCCCTTCAATACCAGCCTGTGGGCAGAATCTTTGCGGCTGACGAATATCCCCTTGAGATGGCATGGAGAGGACCTCTCTCAGGCTTGGAATTCTTGGTGGCAGGAGGCTTCAGATGATAAAGTTAGGGCCTTTCCTCTCCTTATTGCGTGGGGAACCTGGATTGTGCGCAACAATATGATTTTCAATGAGTCTTCCTTTCCTTTAGCCAGGCTGGCAGCAGAGGGAGCTGCAATTTATGATAGTATTCCTTCGCCTGTAGCAGTAGTTTCCTCCCGCAATATTCAGCCTGAGTCTATTAATGAGTCAGTTCCATGGGCTTATTTTGATGGGGCTTCTGGTGACAATGATCTTTGTGGCGCTGGTCTGGTCATTTATCTCTCCGCTGAAAACTCTCTCCGAGCTTCTGTCGGTCTTGGGCAAGGGACTAATAATTTTGCTGAACTTAAAGCACTCCATCTTCTTCTCTGTTGGCTTACTTCTATTCATATCAGACAGATTCAGATTTTTGGTGACTCTAGAAATGTAGTTAACTGGTTCAATGGGACTCAGCAGTGCAGGAATTTTATTTTACTACCATTTCTTAAGGAGGTTCTTCGTCTTAAATCCTTTTTCTCAGAGATTTCTGTTGTTCATATCTACAGGGAAAGAAACCAGCAAGCAGATCTTTTATCTAAAGAAGGTGCTCAACTCGCTCTGGGGACCTGGGCAGTAGCTGAAGTGGTAAATGGGACTGTTCATGTTCGTGAACAACCAACTTTTTTGTAATTATGTTGTTTATTTCTGTTCTGTTTTATTTTGGACTTATAAAAATTCGAAACATGCTACTATATTGAGTCCAGAACTGTTTTCCTTATGTAAGGAGGTTTTGGGCTCCCTTTTTGCTCTCTAGATGTACATTTATATGGGGATGGGATAGTTCCTACTGCCAGCTCCTTTATGTTGATATTGCAGCTATGGTTTTTTTTGTGCTTACTCTCTTTCTGTTCTCATCCCTCTTACCGGGTGATGATGAGCTAAAAGAGATGCATTGCTGGTTGCTATGGGTACTTTTTGGGTTTAGAGGTGCTAACATCTGCACAGGTGTTTAAGTAGCCTTGATTCCACTCCCTCTTGTAAAAGGGAATGGCTCTATGTTAGAAATGCTATGCATATGTTCTGAAACTATCTATTTATAATAGAAAGTTCGTTTTTTTCTGTGGAAAATATATATATAACAAAAAAAATGTTAAATTGAGGTTAAAATCTAATAAATTTTTAATAACAACATTTTAACTTAAAAGTCACCAAAACTTAAATTCAATCTAACTTATTAAAAAGAAAAAGAAAAAACTAACATTATAAAAAACATATAAAAATTTTGGTTTTTAAACTCCTGTGGTGTTCATTTTTTAAGAAGCTTCCCGGATTATCCACAGTATTGAGGAACATGTGTCGACGTTTCGAATCCAACCGGGATCCATCATCAAGACTTTAGAATGAAGAATTTTAGAGAAGGGTTTCAAACCATTAATAGAGATCAATTTCTTGAAAAGAGTCAACCAAAGTTTTGTATTTCTGTATTTCTATTATTTTTATTAATTATAATAATTACATTTCTAATTTAATAAATTTATTATAATAAAAATAAAAATGCAATTAGAAATGTAATTATTAAAATTAATAATAAATTTATTAAATTAGAAATATAATTATTATAATTAATAAAAATAATAGAAATACAGAAATACAAAACCTTGGTCGGCTCTTTTCAAGAAATTGATCTCTAGTAATGGTCTGAAACCCTTCTCTAAAATTCTTCATTCTAAAGTCCTGATGATAGATCCCAGTTGGGATTCGAAACATCGACACATGTTCCTCAACACTATGGATAATCCGGGAAGCTTCTTAAAAAATAAACATATAAAAAACTATTTACTTGTGGATCTAATGGCCTAAAACATTTCAATCGTCTAACATTTGATCCAATGACTCAAACATGGACACAGTGACACCTAGGGGAGTTGTTTTCAAATAATAACGTCTTACGGCGTAATAAATGAATTAAGAATAAATGGATTACAAAAATTGATTTTAGGAATTGATTATGTTAATCAGTTAAATTCACATCATGTTAAATTACCTTTGTTAAATAATGGATAAACATAGATAATAAAAATGAAGAGTGTATTCAATTTTGATTTAGATTTAAAATTTAAAATTGGGTTTAAGATATGGGTTTTTCTAGATGCGTCCATAGAGTCTTGGATAAATGGTGATTGGGTGCTTTATTAAGGCATTCCCTGATGTAAAGTCATTGGTTCAATTCCCCGCCCCAATCTAGGTGATATATTGGACATGTTGAAGATATAGTCCTACCAAACAAACAAACAAACAAACAAAATTTCTTGATCCAATGTCATATATGTTAACGAGTAATGATGATCTTATTAGAAACAAACAAAAAAAGTGTTTCTCGATTAGAATGTGTACTATGTGAGCTTCAATGAAATAGAAAAATATTACTCACTTACTCTTGGTATTCATAAGACACCAATTTTTTTAACTTGATACAGAAATCCCTTTCACTTTTATTAATTCTCCTTGAATTCCAGTCTTCAACATTTTTGTTTAACATTTTGTTCTGAATTGTGGAATTAGCTATAGCCTGAGATAAGTGAAACATTAAATTGTAGCCTAAAATAAATGAAACATTAAATTGTAGAGCTTTGAGCATGTTCCACAAAGCCATCTGAATTTTGTTTGTGACTATGATAGCATGAGTAATGACTCGTGTCTATAGCAAAAATATGTCACCATTTGCCTTTGTTTCTCTCCAACTTAATTAGAAAACTCCTAAAATCGGTTCTAATTTAACTGCCCATCAGATTATTATATCTCAATTGTTAATGCCAAATCCAAATCTCAAGAAAATTCTCCTTTTACAGACTAGATGTGCATTAAAGTATATACTTTTTATATCCTAACCAAACGGCACTGTCTCAATACTCTCTGAAACAAATAAAATTGTAAACTCTATTTTTTTAAAATAAAAATTCAATTACCATTAACATTCAATATATGTGCAACATATTGATATAGGAAAAGTCATCCTAAATATAATATACAAGAAACATTACTCACCGTGTATACGAAAAAGGGTAAACAAAGAGAACTTGATAAAAACAATATTGCATTGTTCTCAGTTATTTCATTTTTTTACAAATAAAAAATATTGTACTAATGTAAATATTATTTAATAAATTTTTGCCAAACAAATTGGTTTGAAATCGGATTTGGATAAATGAAAATTTCATTTTAATTGAAAATCAGTGAAATATAACATAATTAAAAAACAAAGAAAAAAATTTACAGCTTTTAGTGTTTAATTTTTATTATTATATAATATTTTTGTTTATTTTACAATATTTTTTATTATTTTATTTATTTATTTTTAATATGATTTTTATTTTTTTAAAACTAATTTTACATTATTTTAAAATTTTAAAATACATTGTCTTAAACATCACAATTCATATTATTATTGTTCTCAATTTTCTTTAAGGGAAAATCTAATTTGTTGATCAATAATTTAAGAGTAAGTATATCAAAATAAAGCACTTACTATTGAAAACTATTAGAAATATTAGAGACTAAATTATATAGAGAAGAAAAATAACTACATGAAGAGATATCATGTGATCAAGACTCTGAAGAAGTCATTGGAGCAGGGTCTTGGGCACTTTTATCAACAGGGGCAAAGGGCTTAAGCTCACATTGAAGATGACTTTCTAGGTGATTTAGTCGAGCATCCAAGCTAGCCAAACATGAGTGTTGATATCACTACACCTGATTGATCTCATTCAAGGAAGAGGTTGTATCATTACATTCTTCGTGCTTCTCTTTAAATAATTTGCCTAAAAGTGTTTTCATCTACCAATGGAGGGTGATGGAGTTCAAATATTGGCTCAATCTTCCCCTGGTATGACCAAGGTCAGGAACCCAATTGGCTACTTCCTCTAGGATTTCAGAGTTGGAATATTCCTGACGAACATTAGTGGTGAGGGTTTCAAGTTAGCGAATTTCTTCACAAATTTCAGGAGGTGTAGCAGAGTGAAATATAGTTGTGGTTTCTTGGGCCTAGGCTTGGGTACACAATCGACCTTGTAGTCCTCTACCACCAACTCCCACATGACTACGCATATGGTGTCGGGGCCTTTTACACCAACATGGAAAACACCAGGAAAGAAAATTGTCCCACATCAAACCTAGAATGAGGGGATTGAGACTGAAAGGTCAAAACAGATGAAAGGGCGGGAGATATAGACAATTTAGGGAAACCCAAGCCAACTAGAATAAAAATACTAGTAAACCAAAAACACAAAAGAACAACTCCAAGTAGGGCCACCTGCTTGCCAGGAAACACCAAAGTGAAAATCATAGTGTACCCCTGTAAAAAATGAAATAAAACCACCAGAATTGTACCACAAAAATTTAGAGTCGTAGCAACAAATAGCATAGATAGAGAGATAAGCATGTAACCTGATATCATCAGCCCCATTTTCCAAATCTGACAGGTTTGCAGACACTGATGGCAGGGTGGTGTTGACAACAACATCCACCTTGAGCTCCAGTGTAGTCCACGGAGTCTCGTGGCATAAAGTCTTTGTGTGCCCAAGTTCTAGCTCTAGTCCAAAATATAGCATCCCAAGCAAGCAATTTTTCCATTTAGATTAGAGGTCGAATTAGCTTGCATGCATCATTGTCACTTCATTACTAAGGGCAAGCAACCCCGTCACAAGAAAAGGCCAAGGATCACGCCATGGCTCTGCAATATTCCCTCCATGCACAAGCCCAACCGTTACCTGATAGTTGAGAAAATAATCCAACCAACGACGGGGATGAAAATCAAGCACATCATAAATTCCAAAGAGTAGAGTTTGTTTGTGTAATATCCCCAACCAACTCGTTGTTGGAAAATAGATCCCTTGTTGGTCACTTGTTCCCTTAGGATAGCAATATGGAAAAATCCGGAAGAAGGGGACCTCTATTTATAATAAAAGGGGAAAAAGAGGGGATTTTTGTAATAGTCAAGGAAATGTGGTATTTTCCGATGGCATTCTGGTCCATAGTGTTTGACAGTAAATTCCAGAAACTTGGAAAAAGGCCCAATGGAAAGTTATAAAGGAATAAGGAAGGAGAAAATAAAGGCATGGAATTTGGGGTTTTCTTATTGCCGTTTTAATTGAAGGCTCTCATGGGTTTTCAAGCTAGAGTCTCAGGTGAGATCCTCAGCCAGCCTAGCTTTGGTGGGATACGATCTCACCCTAGATAGGCACCCTCCATCTTCGATGGGAATCACTACCACCATAGTGGAGTTTCTTCTTATGCATTTCAAATATCTAATCATAGGTTGCAAAATATTATATGATATGTAGTTTATTGTAGAATATGTCTTCTCCATTTTCAGGGTCGAATGCTTTGTTATCTCAAGAGGAGCAGGTGTTAAGTTTTTTGTTTTCCCTTAGAGTAGTGAATTCCAAAATTGTGGCATCTAGGGCTGAGAGCATCTTCAACGTAAGGATCAAACTACAAGAAAGAAATATATTGGGGGAAACATGATTATAAATACTGAGAGTCCTACCCTTACAACCACTGAGTCAAATTAAGGAAGCCAGTACAAAGATTGATTATGCACTTGTGTTGGAGCCAAGATTCCCCGTGAGGTAAAGACTCTACAGATCGAGGAGCAGAGCGCGCAACACAAAGTATAATTTTGGTCTTAGGGGCTTTGTGGTGGGTCAAATCCCCTTAGTTATGTAACAGGATGGGATTTTTGTTGAACTTTGGACTCTGCCCATGGTTTTGGACCATGGTATTGTAAAAGTAAAATCTATATAAGGAGTCTAGCTAGGATAGTCATGATAGGCTTGAACGATATATCTTTTGTGATGCATTTGGATGTCAGATTGAGTTAGAGTCTGTGTTTTGGGTTAGAGGAAAAGGTTCTTACAAATATGTGTGTGGATACCTTAAGATAAACTGCAATTGTGTGCGCAGGCCCTTGCAGTTGTGTGCACAGGCCCTTGCAGTTGTGTGTGCAGGGTAGAAAGTGATTGTATGAGACAGATCTGGATATGAATGAATGAATTGTTGAGAATATATGAGTTATGTTGATGTGTTTTCTTTTTACTTACTATTTATGAATGGCTATGTTGAATAAGGGTTTTGTTCTGTAACTGAGTAGCATAGTTTGTTTCATGGTTATTTACTATGTTTAATGCATGAATAAGTAAGATCGTGCAGTCTTTGAGTATATTCAACAGTTGTGTTGAACAACGCTGGTAATATTGGTAGATCTGGCCTGTGGACCCTGATAAGAAGGTAAAAACTTAGAGCCAATTTCCTCTATCCCTCTGGATGTATAAACCTGGTTCTAGCATCTCCCTATATTGCCTCGGGTGAGACTTCGGTCTACGCAAGCAGATTGTTGTCGAAAGGTCCGATAATAGTGGGTTTTGCTGGATTGCGTAGACTATCTAAACTTGGGTCAGGGCCCCATAAAGCCAACAAATGGTTTCATTCCAGGGCTGGGATCTGACTGAGGGAACGCTGGATGTGGCATCCGTCTAAGAAAGAGATTGAAGATTGGAAAGATCTAAAAGAACGTGAGTTTGTTGCGCAAGAAAACATAAGTTCGTTTATCTCTATAGAACACTAGTTACAAAAGTATATCTATATAGATCAGTATGAGCTCTTCTTTGCATCATTTTCTAGTGAGCTACACGAGTGGATCTCAAGGCTAGCTACGCAAATGGGGTATTTTAATAATAGTCCTACTATGTGGACCCCATATCTGATTGAGAAACTGAAAAATACTGATAACAATATCGTGAGAGTTGATGATTATTGTATTGATAGTATCCTTGGGGGATTCATTACTGAGTTTTCGATCGAGAACACTTTGTCCTATAGTGATGCAGAGCACAAATTTTTCAAAGGCCTGTGAGGTAAGTACCTAGATTCACCGAGTTTTGGATTAAAATTCTATTGTGTGAAAAGGGTATACTGCAATTGCACTCAGATTGATGGTTGAAGAAAAAAAACCTAGTGATACGTGAAGTGGTAAGCAATTCAAAACAAGTTGGGGTACGTACATTGAAACTGAATGTAGACCATTGTTTAGATCTGAGAAAGGATGACACCGCTACTCCGTGAATTCTGCCATTGAGATCTGAAAGTCAACAAAGTGTTGAGGAAATTCACCAACCTTCCATCCCCATCATCACTCCATCTCGTTTTGTTCCTCCACCTCCCGTAATGGCCCAGCCACCAAAAATGATTGTGTTCAAGAGAAAATATGAACCTGAACAGTTTTGGTTTGTAGTAGAAGCGATATGGAGTTCACAAAATGTTATAGACGAAGATATGAACAAAGAGAAGTTGGTTACTGTGCAGCAAGATCGAGCATTGTCCTGGTGCATGAAGTTTGTTACAATGAATGAAAATGCTTCATTGGTTGAAACAAAGACCGCATTGAATGTTGAATTCAAGAAGATGAAGTCGAAATCCCAGTGTATCACTGAGATCAAAGAGATTAAGCAGCTGACTATTGAGACTGTGTGGGAGTAGATCATATATTTAAGTCATTGTTGAGTCATATTAGCTTTAATATCCCAGGAAAACATCATAAATAGTGGTTTATTGCTACATTGTTGTCGCATCTTAGATTTCCATTGTCACAACAGAAGATCGCAACTCAGGTTGAAGAACTAGAGATCACGATGAATCTTGAGGCTTCGCTAGAATCTGATGCAAGCATAGGGGTGCAACAAATTTAGAATTAGTTGGCAATTCTGCTCATGGAGCTCTAGGATCTAAAGAAATGAAAGGAGGTTCACCCAGAGATGAGAACGGAGATTTGGTGTATCAATAGCAACGCTGAGGATCACTACAAGGAGCAGTTTCCTATTTTTCAAGACTATGTGGGCGTTGGGATGTCGAATCCGTTAAAACATCATTCAAACAGAGGGCCAAGTGCAGGGCCTAATGTATGGTGTAGTATCTCCGAAGTTGCAGGCCAACATTCCACTGATTTCTATCACTTATTACAAATGTTGGTCAAATTGCCAAAGTAATTGTTCTGCAACTTTTGTAGTTCAGTTAAGGAATGATGAACAACATTGTAGGAGCTACGATCTAATGTTGCATAACAGTCCGCGTGCATATCGAATGAAAGTAGAAGGTCGCAAAGTTATGGGTTCACCAACTACGCGAGGAGGTTTTCAAGGCCGAGGGTGCGACTGAGGAGGAAGTGTTGGTCGAGGGCGAGGATAGATCGTTTGTTACAACTGCAGACAACCTGGACACTTTGCTTGAGATTTCTAGAATGCTACTGTTGTGTCTTGTAAATATTGTCAGGAATTTGGTCATGAAATAGAATATTGTCTTGATTTTTTAGCTAAAATGCAGGAGAAGCACAACCAACAGCTAGCGCAGAACATATAGATGATGAAGCTTGAATCATACTAAGGAGATCCAAGTGTTAACATAGTCACGCGTAGTGGTATGAATACTGGAGGAAACTGTGCAGACCGGTAAAGGTCTATGTCGAAGGCATGGGTAAGGAAGGTTGAAGATAATATTGTTGGGTTTGATGTGCAACTTGAAAAAGATACATTCATGGCATCAAAGAAATCGTTTATGACTCCTAAGGCTGCGACATCAACTAGGCATATCCAATTGTTCTTGGTAGAAAAGAAGCCTGAAGAGAATGTTGCAGTAAAGGGATATGATTCATCGATCCTAACATATTTCTTACAAATGTGCATGAATTTGTTAAGGGACCAAAGGGTTGTAGAAGGATTGTAGGATTTTCTTGATAAATGTGTTGGTAAAGAAGAGTTGCGGATGAAACAATGCGTAGTAAACAAAGTGTACAAGAATAAGAAGAGAACCAGTCGGGATATGCAATTAACTGTGCATATCGGAGACTATGAGATGGATAAATTCATTCTGGAACTAGGATCAGATGCAAATGTTTTACCAAAACAGACATGGAAGCGGATGGGAAATTCAAAGTTGCAATGGTCTCCTATTCAGCTGAGGATGGAAAATCAGTAGAAGATCATCCCTATGGGGCATTTGTAGGGAGTTAGTGTAGATATTTATGGTGCAAGTGTGTTAGTTGATTTTGAGGTTATCGAGATCGTTGATGATAGTAATCCGTACCCCTACGATGTTAGGATTTGACTAGGCTTATGACATGGATGCTATAATAAACCTAAAAAATAGGCAGATGGTATTTGAGAAGGATGGTACCTGAGTTGTTTTTCTATTAGATCCTTTTGAAGGTGCGCGCTATATAGAGTCTATCCAGCATGTGTATGGAGATATTATGATTGATCAAACTTATTAGTTGACTGTGAAGGATGAAGACTAGATAAATCCTACTACAGATGGAAGTATATGTTGAGAGCGTGATATTTCGTGTGTGTCTGATTCAGATGAAGAGTTGGAACACTAGAAAAATAGATTGCATGAAGTAACCACAAAGTGTTGTAACAGGGTTACAAAATCTCTGTGTTGTGTCAAAGCAGAAGTGTGTGACTTACCCTTTTACAATGGAACTACGAATGTTTTATTGTTCTTGAAAGAGTTTGAGCGGAAAGTGCTGGAGGAGCAAAGAAATGAAGCTTTGGACTTTGCATTAAGGTCCACTCCAGCCTGATGGTGGGGTGCACATAGATAAATCCTAGGAGGTTGGCCGGAATTCTACAAATTAATAAGGTTGAGGTTTGGTCAGGTTGACACAAAAATTGTGGAGAAGTATGATGGCCAGAAGGATCCGTGCGAGCATTTAGCTCAATGGGTCACATCTTGGGGAGAAGAGCCTCATCTAGAATGGGTGCTTATGTTATTTCATTCTTTGGAGTTGATACCTCAGCAATGGTATCTTGAAACAGAACTACGCCATGGAACGACCGATTGGGATGAGTTGGTAGAAGGGTTCTTGTTGACATATAGCTTCACAGATGGATGGAAATGCATTACTGAGGCTTTTCAAGAAATAACAAGAGGAGTATTTTTCATTGCTAAGGAACCAAGGATTCTAATATAGTCGGATCAGGCTGTGCAGTGGGAAAATACTCGCGAAGATATCCAACACTTTGTGGAGTTCAAAGAAAAATTCCACCATACCCACATACAGGTGAAGAAGGACCTCGCAGGGGTCTGATACGAGCTCTTGTACCTGGTCAAAGAGGAATATGTAGAGTCCATCATCATCTGATGGCCAGATGATTGGTTAACTCCCCTACAGGAAGGCACAGAGAAGGCAGGAATGAGTGGGGCAAAGCCCACTACGCCAACAGGGGAGAAGGATACTGAAGCAGAGATTATGGAGACTAGGGGAGGTGACATTATTGGTGGAGATTTGGGCACAAATCCATCTGTCTCCTCCTCCTCGTTTATCACCAAGAGAAGGAAGCCATAAAAGGGTGGTGCGCGCAAGAAGGTCAAGTTCAACAGATCCGTTGGTCTAACATAAATGGTCCTCACTGAGGGGAACATTGACGAGATTGGGGATGTTGTGCGGCAGGTCAATTAAGACTTTTGGGGCAACATCGAAGAGAAGTCCAAGAAAGCACTTGAAGATGTCCATAAAGGATTGCAGGATTTGCACGTGCAAGTGAGCACGGTCCCACCAAACAGAGCAGCCATTGGAATAGGTACAACTGCGTAGGACTTGGCGTTATGTGTAGATACCTGCATTGTGACTATTCCTAAAGGCACGTTGCATTTTGACACAACTGAGCAGGTGAAGCAGGCAGTCTAATGGCAGAACACTACATTGAATCTTGTCGCGATGCCTATACAAGCCTTGCATGAGTTCCATCAGGGAATTGTCGAGGAGCTGAAGATTAGAGAACATCGTGCCCTTCTAGTTATTCAAGATGCCCAACAGGAGTGACAGAGCATGACTGCAGAAAAACAAATCGTTATCCAAGAGCACGAGGCTAAGGCAGCACAGCGCCAGAAATTAGAAAGTGATTTTGAAGGCATGCAATGAGTTACCAGAGCTCGAGATTCAGGCTGCAGCTGGGCCTGAGGAGAAAGTGGCCAAGATGGCCACAATTGTCAAAGAATCCAAGGCCAAATTCGATGAGGTACACATCGAGATGGAGATGAATATCATCGAGACCACTCCACCAGAGATACAGGAATAGTGCACAGCGGAGCTACAGGCCACCACAACACAGATCTAGTCTCGCATATAGGAGTGTGTGAGCATATTTTGCGAAACTCTGGATGTATGGTACTCACTGCAAGAGGACCCACAAGTATAGAATATTGAGACTGAGGTGTACGAGAAGCAGGAGCAACTAGATAAAATCAAGGTCACTACAAAGACCTTGGGGCCAGTTCAGAGGATTACCCATCTCCAAGAGGGTAGAGTTTCACAGGAACATATTGAGGAGCTACGCGGGAAAGAGGAGCTATTCATCACCAGGATGAAGCTGTGGGAAGCTGAATCAAGTCAGCTTTCCCAAACTATGGAGAAGAAGCTTAAAGAGTTGGGCACAACTAAGAGGGGATTGGAACAGAAGGTAGCCAAGTCCATTACAGAACCGTTTCTCAAAGACATCGGTGAATTTCAAAAATAGTGCGCTAAAGAAGTTAACCTGTTAAAGGATGCCTTGAGCGAAATCAGAGCGAATATCGAGGGTGCACCACCGTTGTGACTTGGGACAAGTCACAGTTTTGTGTTAGGGGCCTATTGGAGCTAGGATTCCCTACAAAGTAAAGACTCTGTAGATCAAGGAGAAGAGCCCATAGCGTGAAGTATAATTCTAGTCTTATGTGCTTTGGGGTGGGTCAAAGCCCCTTAATTATTTAACAGGATGGGATTTTTGGAGAATGTTGGACTCCGCCCATGGTTTTGGACCATGGCATTGTAAAAGCTAAATATACATAAGGAGTCTAGCTAGGATAGGCTTGAATGATATATCTTTTGCAATGCATTTGGATGTTAAATTGAGTTAGAGTTTATGTTTTGGGTTAGAGGAAAAGGCTCTTATAGTTGTGTGCGTAGAGACCTTAGGAAAGACTGCATTTATGTGCGCAGGCCCTTGTAGCTGTGTGCATAGGGTAGAAAGTGATTAAATGAGAGAGATCTGGATACGAATGAATGAACTGTTGAGAATATCTGATTTATATTAATGTGTTTGATTTTTAATTATTGTTTATGAATGAATATGTTGAATAAGGGTTTTTTTCTGTAACTGAGTAGCATAGTTTGTTTTATGGTTATTTATTGTGTTTAATGCATGAATAAGTAAGTTCGTGCAATATTTGAGTAAGTTCAACAGTTGTGTTGAACAACGTTGGTAATATTGGTAGATCTGAACTGCAGAGCTCTGATAAGAAGGAAAAACCATAGAGCCATTGTCCTCTATCCCTCTAGATGCAAAAACTTGGTTCTATCATTGCCCTATATTGCCTTGGGTGATACTTCGGTCTGTGCAAGAAGATCATTTCCGAAAGGGCTAATAATTGTGGGTTTTGTTGGACTGCGCAAACTATCTAAACCTGGGTCAGGGCCCCATAAATCCAACACTTGTGGAGTTGATAGTTTCCCATCTGGTAGATCAAGGGACTGATCGTTGTATGAGCATGAATTCTGAAAAGTTGAGCTACACCTGCATAGGGAAGTTGACTGTTATTATGCTGACAATAACATATTAAATCTCTTATGCTATCTCAATGATCCAACACGTGGGAACTCATGCGCTCTAGATGAATCGTTGCATGCTAAATGAATTGAAGGGAGGCTTGAACCACCAGTGCGTTGACTCCTAATCAACTCCAATGCTTTTATTCCATGAGATCAAATTATTTTGAGTGCAACTTACTGTATTAATTCAAGAGGAGATCACCCAATCATCGCTGGTATCAAAGCTTGTTGTGGGTTTTTATATAAACATCCTTATGTGTTCCGTGTGATGGCATATGATATGATAATGCTTCCAAGATCAGATATTTAGCAAAGGATTAATTAAATAGGGATCAAATCTTGTGTGGAATCTACTCTCGGGTGTCCTACCGCAAATTCTATCCCTTGCAATTTGCTCAAACAAAGTTCGGAATTTGTCTCTCTCCAAATTTTAATAGAACCTATGGTCTCATCAAAATAAAAATTGCATGTTGGTTTTATTATTATTAAAATTGTTATAGAAGAAGAGATTATAATGGCATATGGTGGAGATTCGACTTAATTAAATATAGGAATTTTACCTAGTGGGATTTTACAGTGGTATCAGAGCCACATTATTGGCTATTTGTGGGATGTGAAGCTAAGGCACAAGTAGGATACACAAGTCTAAAGCAGCTCTATAGGTCATTCCAGAAGAGCGAAAAGAAATAATGATAGACATAGAGAATTACAAGCTTGATAATGTTCTTGATAGGATCAGCTCAACCCAAGAAGAATTCATGCAACTTCTCACCAAAAGGTCCCATGCTCAATTTGGAAATTCTAACCATCAGAGCAATAAAAGAAACAATTGTTCACATTTCAGTAGGGGTGGCTGTAGCCCGCACATTTATGGAAGTAGGCCAACTATGCCAACATTTTTGGATGATTCCTCTTGGGAGTAGGAATCTCTCTCATCCATAGCAGAAACAATCACAACTTGGATGAGGTAATACCAAACATCACCTCGTGAAGTAAAGGTGACCTTGACCATAAATTATTATTATTTTCTAAGGAGTAAACAATGGAAAAATGTAGCACATGAAATGATGGAACAAACACATAGAGCTACCTTAAAGGAGGCAGAACCCATGGATGCATGGATAATGGTAAGAAAGAAAAAGAATTGAAAATCTGAAGTCGAAGACCCAGGAGAACAGGAGAATAATATAGATAAATATATATAAAAGTGATAAACTCAAGCAGAAGAAACAACTGTTGTGGTTGAAAGTGAAGTCCAAGCTCAAAGTATTAAGAGAAAAAATGAAGAAGTTGCATATAGGATGGACAACGACAAAATAGCTTTTCATATTCAACAACAAAAGATTCACTGCCTATGGATGACTTCAATCACATAAATGTAAATGATGATATAGGAAAATATGAGACAAATGCAAATGTTGATCTAGACAATCATAAGAATTTTTCTTGTCAGAAATTATTAGGGACATAAAGGTTATTGCATCTTAAGTTAAGCTCACAGTATGATACACCATAATTACATTACAAGGTAGCTTGATGCACATGTTTACAATTTCTTTTGTTGAAGGTTCCAACACCCTTTGATCGTGGAAATTATCCTGGCCCTAATTATGTTTATGACCAACGAAGAGAGGTAAATATCAGACAAGATAATTTTCCTCCTTTTCTCAAGTTAAAAATTATGCAAGAATTGTGCTGCCCAATGAATGAAGTTTTTATACTTTGTGAGGGACTTGTAACAACAACATCATTTGGGCAGGTGTATTTGTGCTTGGCTAGTCTATTCATGGAAGCAGGCAATTTCCAAAAAGCCCTTTTTTATTCTAAGGGGGCCATCAGGTTGAAGCCTAATTTTTTGGATGCTCAAATGAGCCAAGGAAATGTATTAAAGGTCGTAAGAAAGTCTCAATATACGATATTGCGCTCCCAACAAGCGATCCAATTACGTCTTGACTATGTGATTTCCTTTGGGTATTTTTCCAATGTGTTTCATGAATATGATTTGGAATTAACACACTACAAATAATTTATCATTCTGGAATCCACTTTTTGGTAGGCATACAATAACCTGGGCAATGCACTGAATTTTTTTTGGAAAGTGAACGAAGAAATTTCTTGTTCCCAAAACTGCCTTCAACTTTAGGAAAATCATCCTCAGGCTCTGAAATTTTTTTGAGGGTATTAATATTGAATGGAACATGGTAAGTATGATTGTTTCTCCTTTTTGTATGATTCAATTGATATATAATTCAAGTGATGCCAAAGGTTCTTAAATAGTTGCCTTCAATTTTCTAAATGATGAGAAAATAGTAAATGAGAGGGGAACTACCATGGTCATGCTCAAAACGTTGCAGAGGCTAAACTAAGGTCTAATACAGATACATGCATTTTTGAGGAACAAAAGCAATATGTGGCTTTTGAATCCATGTTCACATATATGGTTTTCCATGAACGTTTTCATAGGATTGGGCCTCACACCATTGAGTTTTCCCATAGCAAGCAGACAATTAAGAATGGAATAGAAAGAGAATTGATTTTAGCTCGAGATGAAGATGCACTAAATGATTTTGCATGCTTCATGGCTAAAAATCAATATGAACGACAATACCCTGTAGAAATCATGCATACATACATCGCATAACCATGTTTTATTAACAAAGCATTGGTAACTTTCTTTCGGAATTTTATAAGGGAGGCGTTTGGTGACATTATTGTCTTCTTAACTAGGCAAGAGGGAATTTGGAGACTCCTTCAAGAGCATGTTGTGCATTTGTTTAAGAACATACCGAAATTATTTGTTTTTGTTGGGGAAGAAAAATTCCCAAGGGTAAATGGAAGTCCTGCTAAGGAGATGGTTGAACTCATTTACACTAGCTATGTTTTATTTACAAATATTACTCAAAGGAAACATGGGATGGTATTTTTCCATCCAAAGCTAACAATAGTGCAAAAAGAATCTCCAAAGATAACGCTAGACATTGGAAATATGAGTTCTAAATTAGTCTTGCTAGCCAATGAGATTGATCCAATTAGAAGGCCAAACAGAACGTTTGATAATAAATATACTCAGATGAATAATCTTTATGTAGAAATTCTACCACACTAGGTGGATGAGAATTTTCTTCTAGGGAAATTTGACCGGCTTGGTCTTATTGCTAGTATTAAAATAAGACCGTGGTCAAGAACATAAGAAGATCGAAAAAAGGAATGGAACTGTGATTTCGTTGTTGTTGTGACCAGAGAAAATGGTAAGGATGCAGAGGATAAGATGCAAGAGGTTAGTTGGGATGAATTGATTACATTCCCTTTCCAATAGGATGAGCATCAAAGGAACGTGATCGACACCATGGCAGTGTGTGTGCTTGATTGTAGTTGTGAATTTAAACAAGAAATAATGGGAAGGGTGCGTGACATTCCATTGATCAATTTATTATTTGACTGTGGATAAAAGGAGCATACATACTATGTTTGGAAACTCTATTCATTTTCTCAGGAAAATCCACTTCAAAGTCAGCAGACAGGGCATTTCACCATGGTAACTAAAAGTGGACAATGGATATCACCACTTTTATCCCAATGGACATGCATGAGAAGTCCAAGAAAGGATAAAGGTTTTAGTGCAACTTATGCTACTAGAAGGAGTGGGTGGGTTGATCTAGAGTGCTCCTCAATTGAAAAACGGAATGGTGGATTTGAAGACACATTGCAAGCCTTAATCCTAGAAAAGAATCATATATAAGAAGCTATCAATTTTTCCTTAGATAACGTTGATGCAATTGGGTTTGATGAGACTTGTGCATTATTGTGGGATATAGATACTTCTACAAAGTTTGGAAATTTTCCCTATTCAAATATTTCCAGTGAAGCTAAGCCGAACAACAAATCTTACATTGTCTTAGTGGATTCTATAAGGTACATGTTGTGGATAATCAGAAGAAGTCTAATATTGGGAATGGAAAGACTTCCATAGTCTATATATTCCAAGCAAGGATACAAGGAACTTTTTTTGAAGGTTAAATATGCTCACATTCTTCACTATGGAATAAAACCAAGTTCAACTTTAGATCATACTATGTATGAAGGTGTTACAGTCAAATACATTATTTTGTGATTAAAAGAAGCAAGCAAAGACCAGTGGGAACAAATTGAGTGTGTTGTCGATGATGGTGTTGGGATTAACTTTTGATATGTATATGGATGGACCTGATTTCATTGGACCGAAGATACTCAAGGAAATTATACTATTCAAAGGGAATTGTGTGATCATCGTGACCAAGAGTTAGATAAAACAACTACTTCAATGGGCAGATGAGATTCATCAACGCAAGATATTTTGGATCCTGGCATAGTTATGCAAATTATGTATCACGTGCCTCAGAGGATTTTATACTCATATGGGACCCAGGAATATAGTTGGATTTCTTGGGACAAGCAATCTTAGGCGGGGAGGACTATAATATCCCCAACCAACTGGTTGTTGGAAAATAGATCCCTTGTTGGTCACTTGTTCCCTTAGGCTAGCAATATGGAAAAATTTAGAAGAAGGGGATCTCTATTTATAATAAAAGGGGAAAAATAGGGTATTTTTGTATTATTCAAGGAAAATGTGGTATTTTCCAAAGGTATTATCGATGGTATTCCATTCCACTGTATTTGACGGTAAATTCTAGAAACTTGGAAAAAGCCCCAATGGAAAGCTATAAAGGAAGAAGGGAGGAGAAAAGAAATGCATGGAATGTGGGATTATCTTCTTGGAATTTGACTTGAAGGCTCAAGTGAGTTTTCAAGCGAGATTCTCAGGTGAGATCCTCATGTTGAAAAGGGCACTAAGAAATGATACTAATTTAATTTTCCCTTGATTAAATTAGAATAAAATTGTAATTCCACATCACAAGACAGCTTGTACGAGTTAACTAAGTTAGGATGACTTAGTTGGTTCATTTAATTTTATTTTAGGGTCAAAATAGAGGCATGTAGAGTGTATCCTACATTATAGGAGCCCTGGTTGAGTTTATTTTGAGTTGTAATTAACTAACTCAAATTATCTGAGTTAAATTTAGTTAAACTAGTTCTAACTGATGGATGAACTAGTAGGAGGTTAAACAATGGGGTGTTGCTTCATGTGTTTAACTAGTTAACCGATAATTAACTCATAAATAACTCATAGATGTCAGTTCTGAGAAAGACCTTTTTGATATCGGAGTTAAAGGGAAATTTACTAACAGTTGTATAATTATTTGAATTGTACATGTGGTGCATGCAGTCAGAGGAAATCCCCTAATGGATTGTGTAGTATGGATTGGGAATTTTCCTAATTAACAAAGCCTAATTACCCAAGGAAACAATGCAAGGAAATAGGGACCTTGGAGGGCAGAAAATTGGTTAAGTATTGAACCAAGCTTGTCTAGGAATCATTTAGAAAGATAGAGATAATGCAGAGGTTTTTCAGCTTTGAGAAAAGAATTGTAATATTCTCATATTTTTTGACTTATGAAATATATATATATATAGCATGGTTTTTAGTTGAGGCTTTCCCCGGGAAATACATGTGTGTTGTGCGATTGAAATTCTTTCTCTTTCATGTTTTGTGATTTCAAGATCTAAATTGGTTTCCGAAATTGGTAGAGTAGATTCAAGTATAATGTTTTAGCATATTTCAATTAACCGTTGAATCTACGTGGATTTTATACATGGTATAAATGCATGAATCACTTTAGAAGAGAAGAATATGATTTAGTTATGTGCAGGTGAATCAAATTTTCAGATCTATTATTCAGGGCTAGCAGTAGGATTAGTATGTCCTTCTCTCGATTGAGACTCGAATATGCCCTTGAGGGTAGTTCGAATTACATATCTTGGAGAGACAGGATGGAAGTAGTACTTCACTACAATGGGATGAAGGAGTTCATATATGGTGATATTCCTAGGCATGCAGTAGTAGATGCTTAAGATATGGCAGCATGGAAGAAGAACGTAACAAAGGCAAGACGGATTTTGTTGAAAGGTCGTCGAGATCATATTGTCTCGAACCTCCATGGAAAGATAACTCCATATGTTATGTGGAAGGCCTTAAAATATTTGTATCAGAACAACAATGACCATAGGAATTTGGTGTTGAAGGACAAGCTTAGAAAAATCAAGATGGAGAAGGACAACATAATACAAAAATACTTGACCAAGTTCACTCGATGTATGGATGAGCTTTGAATTGTTGGTGTTAAAGTTTTCGAGGATGATTTGGTGAGCCTAACAGTTCTAGGCCTTCCTAAGAGCTGGCACAACTACTAGGATTCGGTGAATGGGAGGGAGAAGCTACGCAAGTGGGAGTGATTGTGGTTTGATTTAGTACAAGAAGAGATTCTGATTTAGTACAAGAAGAGATTCGGTGGAACACTAGAGATGGATCCTCATCAAAGCATGATGATGAAGAGAACTGTGCCTTGGAAGGAATTGAAATAAAGAGAAAGGGAATTCATCCCATTCCAAATCATATTTTGGTTAGGAAGGAAAGAAGATGACTTGTAAAAGATTAGATGTTTTCACTATCTTGAGTTGGGACACTATGCCACGAAGTGTCCACACAAGAAGGTCAACAAGAATCCCTTAGGAGGAGCAGCATGTGAAACTCTTGCTTCAAAATTCAAGTTGGATTTCACTCTCATTTCATACATGGTGCCAGCTGTGATGGGTTCTGTGTGGTACAAAGATAGTGGAGCCTCATTCCATATGACTAGCAATAAAGAGTTCTTCAGCGACTTGGAGGATAAGGACCTCCAGATGCACATCGATATGGGAGATGATGGGAGGTATAGCACGACTGAAATATGTATTGTTACCTTTTAAAGGGCCCTATGGTTCTCCTCTCACATTAAAAGATATCATGTATGTTCCTGGTTTGAAGAAGAAATTATTTTTAGTTGCTATGTTGGAATATCGTGGCTAAGATGTGATATTTAGAAAAGGAAAGACATTCATTCGTCACATAGCCACGGGACAAGTGAAGAAGATTGGGGTTCGAGTAAAGAACCTCTACAAATTGGATGTAGACTAGAGCATTGTGTTGCCTTGAGAAAAAAACCAGAGAAGGTGGAGAACCGAGACATCGGTGCAATATGGCATAGAATATGGGGCCATCTACACCACATTGCTTTAAACATCATGCAACATATTTCTACAGGACTTCCCAAGGGTGCACTTGAGAAATGTGATACATGCAAAGGGTGTACATTGGTGAAGTACACAAGGCCACCTTTCATGATAAGGAAAGTCGAGCGAAAGCGATCCTTGAAAGAGTTCACTTATATGTGTGTGCATCGTTCTCGACAACTTCCACAGCCAAGCACATGTATTATGTGATTTTTGTATATGATTTTTCACACAAGTGTTGGATATTCTTTATGCAGAAGAAAGACCAAACGTTCTCAAAATTTTATGATTTCAAAGCACTTGTTGAAAAATATAGAGGCAAGAAGGTGAAGGCTCTTAGGAGCGACAACGGTTGAGAATATGTGTCAAATGAATTCAAGAAATTTTATGCATCAGAAGGCATTTGGTGAAAGTTGATAGCACCTCATAACCCACATTAGAATTGGGTTGTAGAAAGGAAGAAAAGAAGAATTGTGGGAGCTACATGGGCGATGTTACATGATCATGGCCCATCGTTGCACTTGTGGGTAGAAGCATGCAACACATTTGTCTATGTGCATAACAGAAGTCCTCAACGGATTCTAATCAGAATGAGTACACCAGAAGAAGAATTTTCTGGTAAGAAGCTAGATGTGGCACACTTTATAATCTTTGGTTCATCATTTTACTGTCGTGTTACCAAAGTTGCATGAAACAATCTAGAACCAACAACTAAGTTGGGTATATTTGTGGGGTACACTGATACACCTCACAACTATTAGGTGTACTTGCCATCTCACAGAATGACAGTGGTTCATATAGATGTGAAATTTGATGAAGGGAAGGCCATGAGAATTTCCCTTGAGAGGGAGCTTTGGATGCATGCATATTAGGATATCTTAGTTCCAAAAGAAGAACCTGAAGATGTGCAATAGCCACAAGAAGAGGAGCAGAGAGTGGAAGCATCCACTCATGCAGATATATCTAGAGATGGAAGGAAGCGCACCAAATAGGCTGACAAGTTGATGCATGATGCTAGAGAGAATATGCGAGCACCCACATCACAGCGCATGCAAAAAATGTCCCCAAAATGATACAATGAATACATGGATATTATGAGAAAGAGTGTAGAGACTGAGCCATCCTCATTCGAGGAAGTAGTGCAACAACTAGTATGGTTTGATACCATGGTAGAGGGGTATGACTCCATTATCAGAAACAATGCATGAGAAGTTGTCCCAAGACCGAAGTACAAGTCAGTTGTAGGATCTAGGTGGATCTACAAGGTGAAGCAAGCAGTAGATGGGAGTATAGAGAAACACAAGGCCAAATTTTTGGCCAAGGGGTTCTCTCAGGTGGAGGGAATAGATTATGAGGAGACATTTTCTCGATTAGCAAGGTAAGTCTCTTCAATCAGATCTATACTTGCACTTTCAGTGTAGATGAGATGGAAAATACATAAGATGGATGTAAAGACAAATTTCCTCAAGTGATTCATTAGGGGGATTTTGAAGTCTAAAATGGACCTCCTAAGAAAAATGTACAGCAAAAATAAACTTTATAAGAACCAGTAGGATTCAATATGATGATGTCAACCATGGGGTATGATTCACCATTTTTTAATTAAAAGCGTGAAAATATAATAAAATAATTAAATAATTAAATTACTTTTTCAACTCGTATTTTCAACTTATCTCCCAAATTTTTTACTCAAATTTCGAGTGGGAGTACTCGTTGAATGCAAAATTTAATTCCTCATCTAAGGTGTACCCATGTTGCATACTTTTTATGGACCATGCTACACGAAAAATTTAAAATACATGAAAAAGTGTGATTGCAATCACGTTTTTCATGTATTTCTCATTTTTCATGTAGCAGGAGCCATCGTAAGTACACAACATGGGTACTCCTTGCATGAGGAATTAAATTTTGCATCCAAAGAGTACTCCCTCTTGAAATTGGAGTAAAAAAATTGGGAGATAAGTTGAAAATATGAATCGAAAAAAAGTAGTTTTTATTTTTATTTTTTCCCTCTAAAATTTTATGGTGTAATCAAATCTTAATTTATTATTCTACTATTATTTTATCATTTCATTATTTTAGACCTCAAAATTCCCCTAATGGAGGAAGAGGTGTACATAGAGCAGCTGGAAGGATTTGAGACCCTTTGTAGAGAGTCACATGTGTGTAGACTCAAGCGAGCGTTGTATAAATTGAAATAAGCACCTCTTGCTTAGTACACCAGGATTGACAATTATTTCACTGGGTTGGGCTTCACCAAAAGTGAGCAGATGTGAACCTTTATCATATTGTGGTTGAAGGTAAATTATTGATTATAGTATTATATGTCGATAATTTAATTCTGACATCTGATGAGAAGCTGATCAATTCTTGCAAAGATGATCTTCCAAGAGAATTTGAGATGAAGGACATGGGGCTCTTACATTATTTCCTTGGTTTGGAAATTTGAAAAAGAGATGGGGAACTGTTTATTTCTCAAAGAAAGTATGCCAACGAGATACTGAATAAGTTTCACATGGAGAGAAGCAAACCCATGGAGACTCCTCTAGCAAGGAATTGGAGGAAGGAAGATGCTACTTCAGGTGAAGTGATAGAAACTACCATTTATAGGTAGCTTGTGGGTTCACTTATGTAGTTGGTGAACACATGACTGAACATGTGTTATTCAGTTAACCAAATTAGTCAAGAAATGGTTAAGCCAACCAAAATTTATTGGAAGGCAACCAAACATGTGTTGAGATACCTCAGAGGCACGACTTAGTTTTTTCTTTGTTATAGACAGACAAAGGGAGTGAAGTTGCAAGGCTTCACATATGCAGATTGAGCAAGGAGTCCATTTGACATGGAGAGCACATCAGGGGGCATCTTCAGTATTGGGTCAGCAGTAGTTTCCTGGTACAACAGGAAGCAGAGGTCAGTTGCACTCAGTTCAAAAAAAGCAAAGTACATGGTTGTTAGTCAAGCAGCTTGTGAGGCTATCTGGATGATGAAGATCCTTGTCAGGTTTTTTGGTCAATAGATGGATCCTACGGTGATTTATTGTGATAACCATATTTTCATCAAACTCGTTTAATCTAGTTTTTCATGATAGGTCCAAGCATATCAAAATTTTGTATCACCATCTCAGAGACTGTGTGTAGAGGTGAATTATGTTATTAGAGTGCATTCCTACAGAGGAGCAGGATGCAAACATCTTGACTAAGGCATTTCCAAGATGCAAATTCGAGTTCCATAGAGGCAGGATCGGGGTATCAGACAATCCCTGTCTTTCTAATAGGGAGTGTTGAAAATGGCACCAAGAAATTATTCTAATTTAATTTTCCCTTAATTAAATTAGAATAAAATTGTAATTTCACATCACATGACAGCTTGTACGAGTTAGATAAGTTAGGATGACTTAGTTGGTTATGTTAATTCAATTTTAGGGTCAAATTAAAGGCATGTAGAGTGTCTCCTACATTATAGGAGCCCTGGTTGAGTTTATTTTGAGCTATAATTAATTAACTCAAATTATCTTAATTAAATTTAGTTAAACTAGTTCTAACTGATGGAGGAACTAGTAGTTAGTTAAACAATGGGGTGTTGCTTCATGTGTTCAACTAGTTAACTGATAATTCACTCATAAATAACTCATGCATGTAAGTTCTCAGAAATACCTAGTTGAGATTTGAGTTCAATGGAATTGTACTATCAGTTGTATAATTATCTGAATTGTACAAGTGCTACATGTAGTCAGAGGAAGGCCCCTAATGGATTGTGCAATATGGATTGGGAATTTCCACAATTAATAGGGCCTAATTACCCAAGGAAAAAATGCAAGGAAATAGGGATCTTGGAGGGCATAAAATCAGTGAGGTATTGAACCAGGGTTGTCTAGGAATCATTGAGACAGATAGAGATAGTGCACATGTTTCTCAAACTGGAGAAAAACATTGTAATATTTTCATATTTTCTGACTTATGCAATATGCAGATTGATCTGAAATGACTGTATTAGTTTTGTTTTGCTAAGTGTCTTTTCAGTTTAAAAACATGTGCATAATCAGTTCATTAGTTTGCATGAGGTTTAAGGTGTTTTTCCATGAATTGTAGATGATTTTTAGTGAATTAGAAGCATAAAACAAGATTAAATAACACTGAACAACAATGTAAAATAGAGAAATAAGTCACAAAATTAAATTTACACAGTAGGCACGATGAAACAGTTCACCCCTCCTGGGCTACATCTGTTAGTCTAGCTCCCAATGGCATGTCCATTTTTCATTATGCTCAAAATTTTGCTATTACATGTAGTTACACTACTGTAATGATTGTTTTCTTTGTAGAAATGGCTCCAGAATGCTCCAATTATTAAAAAATGACTCTTCATTCACTCAGAATGGTTGAAAATTGGGCCTCCTACACTTTTCCTAGTTTCACCTAGGAAAGCTCCACTAAAAGTCAAGAACTCCACTTAACTGGAGTTAAAATAAGCATTTTCGCCAATTAAGGTGTGCCCGCTAAACTTCCCATCGTTTAAACCATTGCATTAAGTGTTAGAGGTTGGGGGTGGCCACATGTGCACCCCCCAAACCGCATTTTCATTGTAACTATCGGCGGAACTCACGTTGAACTCTGGTTTAACGTTTACTGTAGGTTGAGTTGTCATCGATTAGCGGACCGCGCGGAGAAGTTGGCATTTAACGTTTCCATGTGACAACACATGACAGAAACGCTGGTGGTTTGAACTTCTGGTTAATGCATAGACTGCATGGTTTGGATGTCAACGTGCCATGTGATATGCTCCGGGGAACCACTAGCGGGTTGGGACCACCGGCGGTTCCCAACCCCCAATAGGATTTTCAATACAACATAAAATAAACCCGAATTGCAATACAGTTAAGTAACAAGCGTAGCTCAGATGGTAAGGCCTATGCGTGCCTGGCGAGAGGTATCGGGGTCAAACCCTGAGGACCCTCAACAAAATTTTACAATGCCATTTCAGGGACATGTGGCGGCCTTAAGGCTGGCCACGTGGTACCCTCTAATTGGCTCCTCCAAACTTGTACCACAAATAAAAATCTAACACTTTTCAAGCCACGATTGGCTCGGTGGAAAGGAATATTCATTTTTGTTGACTATACATTGTACCTTGCTGATTGTGCATCCCAGTCAACCCTGGTCAAACTATTGCAATTTTACCTGTTTGGCATTTCGATCAGAACGCAATATCTTCCTCATACGAAATCGATTTTTTGAACAGTTCGCTATGCCGAAATTAGGAAGACGAGATATACGCATCCATCCTTGTTTCAACCCAATCCCATAACTCTGAATTTTGAGAAAAAA
This sequence comes from Pinus albicaulis, assembly GCA_034641835.2. NCBI lineage: Eukaryota > Viridiplantae > Streptophyta > Pinopsida > Pinales > Pinaceae > Pinus > Pinus albicaulis. Next base: position 637,142,262 of record CM076580.1, read on the forward strand.
TTATGAACTCCTGATCATTCCTCCCCATTGGGAAGCTTTTGGACCCAAAAAGATTTGATTATCTGTTCAGTAGATGAGGGTACAACTCCCTCACCTTTCTAACCTCCATCCATTTTTCCTTACTTGGTTTAGTTCTTTTGAGACCAACTCGAAGGTAGTCAACACTTCCCCTCTTTGATGCTCTTGTCCTCCTGTCAAGAATTGTATCTTGTTTGAGCTCATCCAGAAATTCTGGCAAGAAATATTCAATAGAAGGTAGTTGAACATCACTTCCTTGATCATCGATCAAAGGTGGCTCATACAAGCGCAAGTTTTCAACATTAACAACTGAATATAGACCATATCCTTAGTTGTATTACCTGATTCCTTGGTACATGAAAGTGATCTCCCTAAGTGTTATCCTCATTATATTATAAGAATAGGATGGCCACAAGTTTATGTAAGGCTAGTCTTAGGTGGGGCCTAGTGGGCCAAAACATTATTCTCATTATATTATAAGAATGAGATGGCCACACGTTTATGTAAGGCCAGTCTTACGTGGGGCCTAGTGGGTTTTTGATATATCTAACAATACATGGAAGACAAATATGTATTTTTCCCATGAGAGATATCCTTATATTCTGTATGAGGAATATACATGTTCCAGTCCTTGGGACTCAACGACTAGGCTAAAATCCATTACAACAAAGTTCATCATGTCATTTGTGGGAATTGAAATTGGGTGAGGATAACAATTATTCCTCCCAACCACCAAAGATAAATCTAATTAATAGAAGACAAACCTATATGTGTGTTGTCTAATACAATACTACTAGAAGGGGTACCAATAAAAGTTACAAGGGTGTTAAACTAGGTCATGCCACTTGCAATTTTTTGTACGCATTCTTCACGAACCATATATTTATCCACTAAACAATAGTCATCTATGTATTATTATAAGATGCTAGACCGCATTTCTAGCCTAAAATTGATTCTACTAAAATCCAAGCACATGTTAGCTCAAGAAAAACTCTAATATAATTTGTAGTTATCCTTGACACTTAAATTTAAATTTCAAACAAGGTATTCAAAGAAATATAAATGCAAAAAAATAGATATGAAAGGTGATGAAATAAAACAAGTGAAATATATGCTACAAGCCTCTTTAAGGTAGGGTGACTTCTTAATGAATGGAATTCCAATTACACAATGTCACTTCAAAAAAAAAAATGCATAGCCTTTTAACTTTATAAATAGTTTCTTCCTAATTGTTTATGCTCTTGTCAATAATGAGTACCAGTACCAAGCCTAATTTAATAAAGAGAACACTTTTACAATAATTAGATACCCACTAACCATCTAATGGGCCTTATTCAAATAAGGTGTCTTTGTACATTCATAGACTATTAGGTACCTCAAATTAAAGAGGTTAGGCTAAGACCTTAATAATGTTATCATAGCACATCAATACACAAATAATTTGATGCATACTAGGGAAAGAAATTCACTAAAACTTCACTTATTTGTCTCCACTAAAAGTAAACTAGTAAATTTGATGCATAATGGGGAAAGAAATTCACTAAAACTTCACTTATTTATCTCCACTAAAAGTAAACTAGTGAAAAATACTTCCACTAAAACCTCACCAATTCTCACTAAAACCTCCACTAATTAGTGTTTTCCTTTGTGAAAGAAAACCCAAAATTATAGTTCTTGTGACTGCGAAATTAAAAAATCTAAATAAACAATGATCAAAAGATTAACTCAACCGATTAAAGTAGTTTTTTAATTTTAAAATAAAAATTTTGGGATGAGAAATATAATCCTTGAAGATAGTAATGTCTAAAATGCTTATTAGTCAATGAGGGATTTGCACGTAACAAGCATGATTTAGGCTTAAACATAAATGACAATGATGCAAAGAAAAAATGCTAAGGTGCTGCAGTAAACATATATAAAAGGGACGAGTTAATAAACCTAAAAAAAATTGCTCATCTTACGTGCTTATACTAAAATGCTTAATAATCAATAAGGGAAAATAAATGTCAACGATGAAAACAAAAATGGAATGATACGGTAAACTTAGATAAAATAGATGAATTAATATAGGTAATGTGCCCATACCATAGATGGGCTCATACATCTTATGCAAAATTATGCTTTTACTTATTAATGATGCATTGTGTTTTATATCCATAAAAAGAGGACAATCCAACACCAATTATTAAGCACAACATAATTACATATCACCGTGAATATAGGAGAACCATTATGCTATAGTTTTAAACATATTTTTAAGGTGTTGTGATTATGCATAGCATTGACAAGCCAAAAAAAAATATAAGGAGGGCCAACATTGCATTGGTATGTTGATTTTTTAAAAGCATTGCCGCATCTTAGATCATTTGATGCATTTTATGTCAATTTTTGCAAAACCTTGGCTTATTATTGTATGAAAAGCTCTACTATTTGTTTGAACAACATTTCCACAAAAACCTTTGTTAAATGGTTGTTTCACAGTAGTTTAATCTAATTTTGATTGAGAAAATAATATGGTGTTGGGGTTTAATTTCTATGTTCAAGTGTTGAAGTCTATTTGCTTTTAATTTGAATTCATGACCTTTTACACAGAAAGACATATTCTTAATTTTTAAATCTTTTTATTTGAGTTAAGAAATATATATTTTTAATCATTATTTGAAGTATTTTTTATTTATTTTTAATTTTTAAATCTTTTAAATTTTTTTATTTGAGTTAAGAAATATATATTTTTAATCATTATTTGAAGTATTTTTTATTTGAACTCATGACCTCATACAGAAGCTTGCTTTTAATTTGAACCATGATTTCTCACAGAGAAATTTGTTTTTAATTTGAACCATGACCTCTCACAGAGAAAAGATACATTCAACACATTCTTAACTAAAACATATATTTTTAACCATTAAATGAAACACATATTCTTAACTATTAAATCAATCATTAAATTCTTAACTGAAATACATATTCTTAACCATTAAATGAAATACATATTCTTAACCATAAATCAACCATTAAATCCACTCAAGTTGTATAGCCTTTACCAGAATATTTTAACTCATAACCTCATACAGAAACATATCTTTAATTTGAACCATGATCTCTCACAGAGAAAAACACATTCATTCTTAAGAAACACATTCTTAACTGAATCACATATTTTTAACCATTAAATCCACCCACTCAAGCTGTTACCCTGTACCAAAATATGAGTGAATATTCTCCATGTTAAAAAATAACATACCCTACTGTGGTACTGTGTAAGTTTGCAAAAAAGATGTACATTGAATATTCTCTTGGCCCAATCTCTGGACTGTTGTGGTACTGTGTAAGTTTGCAAGAAAGATGTAGATTGGCCCAATCTCTGGACTGTAGCTGTCTTCGAAGTTCCAGTTTGTTCTCAGACATAGCTATCTCGAAAACAGAGAGAGAAAGACATAGCTAGACATAGTTATCTCGAAAACAGACAGAGAGTAAGACATAGCTAGACATAGCTATCTCGAAAACAGACACAGAGTAAGGTGTAAAGTTGCATGACCTGGCATGACCTCTCACAGAGAAAAACACATTCTTAACTGAAACACATATTTTTAGCCATTAAATCCATGACCTGGCATGACCTCTCACAGAGAAAAACACATTTTTAACTGAAACACATATTTTTAACTGTAAACACATATTTTTAACCATTAAATCCTTAACTGAAACATATATTTTTAACCATTAAATCCACACAACCTGTTACCCTTTACCAAAATACGAGTGAATGTTCTACATGTTAAAAAATAAAATAACATACACTACTGTAGTACTGTGTAAGTTTGCAAGAAAGATGTCGATTGAATATTCTCTTGGCCCAATCTCTGGACTGTAGCTGTCTTCGAAGTTCCAGTTTGTTCTCAGACATGGCTATCTCGAAAACAGACACAGAGTAAGACATAGCTATCTCGAAAACAGACACAGAGTAAGGTGTAAAGTTGCCTTTGATGGCAGTGAAATAAATTTGGGAGGCAAGAGATGCGGCCACTGAAGAATGGATTCATTAAAAATTTACATCCAGGTGTGTTTATCAAAAACGGATTCATTGTAACTCCACTCGGTGGACTTATCAATTTATCAAACAACAATTCACCATGGCTAAAACTCCACTTTCTTTGAAAATGAGGGAGCCTGAAGCTAGAACACATGAATATGGGTGGTCTTCATATGAATTTGAGCATTACTGTTCCCGGGAATCTGTGCATTATTGTTTCGCAAATTTGCCAAAGGTTTGAATTGGAAATTGGAACAAAGTAATCACTGCACACCTGTGGTAAATTGGAAAGACTGAAAAGTTTTAAATGGCTAAACATTATTCACAATAACTTTGACTTAATTTTTCCAGATCAGTAACTTTTCATTGTTCGACTATAAATTTGAATTTTTTTTATCCATCACATCAATCAATATAGTACCATACGTACTGAAACATCCACCCAAATTATTCATGTGCGGGATCTGGAAGAATTAAGTCAAACCGTTTTGAATCACAAAAACCTAAGGGCATAAATGTACAATTTTTTCTCTGCTAGCATGGTGAGTAAACTATCCCAAGGGTTATAGTTGGCAAAAATGTTTTTCCACATCATTAATATCTAGCCAAATTGAGACATCCAGCCAAATTACTGATGTGATGGATCCAGAAGAATTAAGTCAAACCATTTTGAATCTCAGAAACTTCATGGATCCAGAAGAATTAAGTCAAACCATTTTGAATCACAGAAACTTATAGGTATAAATGTACAATTTTTCTCTGCCAGAATGGTGAGTAAACTATCTCTGAGTAAACTATCTCAAGGGTGTTACTTGACAAAAATGAAAAAATGCATACAATGTACTGCAAAATGATTGAAATCCCACCTATGAACTATTTGTAAAATCTGAGTTTACTTCAATGTAGGAGAGGACCGGTTGAAATTTGTAACAACAGTAAACGTTAGTTCTTTTTTTTATATCATATCTTAAATAATAAAAACTAGCCACTGATTGAGATAAGTGGTTTGTTTTTTTATGCAGTATTCATTCAATGAGCTATTTTAAATGGCCTTCAAACAAATTACAGTTTTGGATGTGGACCAAATTTGCCAAAACACTGCCTTACATGTTTGGATTGGAGAAAGTGTGAGAAAACTTAACAATGTAATAGAGCCCCTTACTTCATCAGCAACATCAAAAACTAAATTCGATCAAAGAAAACATAGTAGCAATTAAAGAGATTCATTGGCAAAATTAGTTAAACACTTAACTGACAAGTTACAAGCCCTATTCTGATATTACAATATAGCAGAAACTCAAGTACTTTATTGACAAGTTACAATTTCTATTCTCATGTTAAAGTATAGCAGTAATCAGGAGACGCTGAAGTTGGATGGGCAGACAGGTTCCTTAACGAGGCCTCGAACATTGCTTTCTGCCGCTTGTTAAAGTCCTTGGAACACTAGTAGCAACTCCATGACAGCAACGTCTCTAATCCTGTGCTTCACGAAGCTCATATGACAAAAGATTTCTCTGAATAATGATACTTGTCCTCATCTTACAAGATCCCTTTTCAAATATCCAAAATGATCCTGCACCTTAATATACAATATTACTTGCGGACTGCAATTTCTTCCCAAATTTCTTACAAGATGCAACTCCTACTTACAGTATTCCTTCCTGAACTGCAATTTTTTCCCAAATCTCTTACAAGATGCAAATCCTACTTACAATATCCCTTCCCGAACTGCAATTTCTCTTCCCAAATCTCTTAACATAATTTCTCTTCCTAAATCTCTTGACATTTTTTTTTGTCCGGAAAAAATCGAACTTTTTATTAATTCAATACAAGTCCTACTTACAATATTAACTGCAATTTTTTCCCAATATCTTACAAGATGCAACTTTTACTTAAAATATTCCTTCCCTAACTGCAATTTCTCTTCCCAAATCTCTAGCCATGTATATATGTTGTACAGTTGTTGATACTCCCTTCCATTTATGTCCCTCCATTTATGTTATGCGCTCAAAACCTATTATGTAATGCGCCAATTGTCCAAAACCTATTGCAAACCCTCTTTAGGAAAGCTGTCTTTACTCACCTTAGAAAGGAGATCCACCTCTGGAACGCTGCCTTTACTCACCTTAGAAAGGAGATCCGCCTCTGGGTTCAGCTTCTTGTGTATGGGGCAAACATGATGCAACCTTCACTTTCAAAATTTTCACCGGGATGACCATTAACTGCAACCCCTACTTTCAAACTTTTCACTGGGTGAATATGACCTCAGTTTTATGGTTTTTTCTAGATCTATAAAATATTTGTGCATCATTATTCACAATAGGTTTTCCCAACTGTCTGAGGTGGTCATGCATTCATTTTCATGTTATCTTCATTGTCCACCTTCACATAACACTGATTTTAATGGCCGAATGAAAAACCCCAACAAACTTTTAGATCTAGATTTGTCACATAATGATATGGCCATATCCACTACTCCCCACTGAGTGAGTCATAACTGATTTTGAGCTCTCTGGAGTGTTGATTATTGAGGCCTGTTAGCTTGCTGCTCGGGTTATACATTCGACTTTTTGGAATCCAACGAAGATCAGAAGGTTTGAAGACACAAGGAGTTGCTCATTCAACCACCAATGCAACGACACACTCTTTGTGGAATAAAAAATGAAGATCTGGACACAGCCGGTTTCAGCGGCCCCTGCTTCGTCTGGTTTCTCTGTGTCCACCAAACACTTGAAATCCATTTAAGAAAAAGAAAGGAGGCGATACTACAAACCCTTTATGGAAGAGAAAATGCAGGCACAGGCTATTACAATAGCACCTCTGGTTCCATTGTAATCTTGAAATTTGCAGCTATAAAGACTCGTAGTATCATTTGATTTTGTCCACCACCGTCAATCACTGCAAAATGTCTCCCATCTTCGCTGTACTCTCCTGAAATTCAGATTTTCTAACCGATCTTTTCTAGGGATTAAAGAAAAATGCCATGTTTGACATCAGTGGACACCAAGTTAACTCTCACAATTTGCACTTCATATTTTCACCGACTCATAAATAATATTTATTTTTATATTTATATATAAAATTTCTTGGAACGTGTTCTTTAGGTAAAAAAGCAAACTGTATTTGAAAGTTGACCAGATTCATTGAACATCGGTCTTAATGCCCACCACCACTTTGCCAACTAGCAAGGCACCTTGTCCATTCTCCAACAAACTAAAATCCCACTTTGGCCAAAAACTGTGTGGTAAGTTAGACACAAGGATTTATTCAGTGATGTGTGGTTTGATGGAAAGTTGTTCTGGGCGAAACTCAAAAGACTGCAGTTCAAATCTTATTGAATATGTGGCTTGCTATGATCTTGGCTCAAAGAGTAGGCTCCCTGTTTTTCTAGGGTCTTAGATCTCCCTTAGAGTATTCTAAAGAATTACCGATTCACCATGTATTAAAAAAAAAAAGTTAAACACAAAGATTTATTGTGAGAAAATCTTTCGGTAAAAATCACATCAGAATAATTTTGACCAAAATTATTCTGATGTGATTTCTACCGAAAGATTTTCTCACAATTTATGGATCACAGAAGCCAAATTCCTAACAAAGATTTATGATAAATTCCATCAAGCTCAATCTATGAGAAGTTTAATTCTCAAATCATGAGTTACACTTTTTTATTAAAACTTATTAGGTGGTTGTATATAACATTTGCATTGTGATTTAGAAAGAAAGAAATAAAGAATTTTTAATGTCCACGAGGCTAAAAATAGCCTATGGGATAGATTGCTTCTCTATTTGGTTCTTGTATTTGGCCCTTTTTCTGTGAAGTTTTACAATAACCGCTCCCAGTTTATCAACAAACTCTTCACTGAATAGATTATCCCAAGAATTAGCTACCAGAATACCTGCATAGTTGTCCTTGCTATCTTTGAAGGCCTCACATTCTAAAATGAAATGCTCTCTATTCCCACTTTTCCGAAAAAGCAAAAAATACATAATCTTTCCTCCCACATTTCTTTTGGCCTTTTGAGGTGCCCTATATCACAACAAAATTGATAAAAATTGGAATATATATATACATTTAAACAAATAAAGGAATCTCTATAAATTTATTTTAGGTTTAATGTCTTTGCCTATTTTTAAGGAGGTGGATAAGAAGTTTTCCTTTTTACTTTGTTTGACATTTTCCCTTAAAAAAAATGTAAAAGGTTTTTAAATTTATGTGGAAAAGGCATGTTTACTCGATTATTTATATTATATTATAGAAAAGGCATGTTGAAACATTTTTCTTTTAAAAATGCAAGGTATTTTTAAGGAGGTGGATAAAAAGTTTTTCTTTTTACTTTGTTTGAGATTTAAAAACGGAAAAAGTTTTTCAATTTATGTCGAAAAGGCGTGTTTACACGACTAATTATATTATATTATATTATAGAAAAGGCTAACTAATTATATTATAAAAAAATTATATTATAAAAAAGGCATGTTAAAACATTTTTCTTTTAAAAATGCAAATGGTTTTTAAATTTATGTCGAAAATGCATGTTTACTCCATTAATTATATTATATTATAAAAAGTCGTTGCATTATATTATATCATAGAAAAGGGATGTTAAAACATTTTTCCCTCAAAAATGTAAAAGGTTTTTAAATTTATATCGAAAAGGCATGTTTACTCCACTTATTATATTATTTTATAGAAAAGGCAGGTTGAAATGATTGATTATATAATATATTGGTTACAAGTTTAGATGCAACATAGTTGTATTAATTTATATTTTTATAATATTTTTTTTTTTTAATTTGATTTTTTTTTGCATTGCTTTTTCTCGGTCATAAGGGTTTGACTAACTTGTACTTACTACTAACCAAATTACACATATTTACTTGAGGTATATTTATAATTTTGTTTTAAGCTATAAATTGTCAAACCGGTTTAGTTTTATTGGACCAAGTTCATTCAATAATAAGTATATATCCAATCATAACCTTTAAAAGCATCCTAACAATATTTGCCACTTAGACAATATCAACACTTTGCCAACATAAAGCAAAGCAAGGGACAATAGCACCCAATAATCATAAAGAATCCACAACACACGTGTGAATGACACTGAAGGTAGGGCTCTTAAATTTTATTATATGGAAAATGTTACAATGTACTCATCCTCATATGTCTCATTTACAAATTGCAATTATTTAACGTGTAACAACCTACATTAACTATAACCCCTAAGCAACCATAGTCATGTCTCTTATATGTCCTTTCTTCTTCTTCTTTTCACTTGGACAATGCAATTTGTCCTACGAAACCCAACCTTAAACTTGGCACAACCACATAACTCCTTTTGCATTTCTAAGGAATGACTCTTGTTTATTATTTTACCTAACATGAACTTTGAGGTATCCTCTTTTCATATGGGACTTGCTTTGCACTTGCAAGCCCTTTCATTATAAATTAAACCGAAGCACTCACATAACCAACTTGCTTCCCTTGGTTATTTGTGTGTGAATCATCCACATCCAACAAGTACACTTGGTAGTCTACCTAAGTCAGTGCAAGTAATCCCAAGTGCACTTATCCCATCCATCCAAATCATTCCAAGTCTACCTAGTTTTCCCATCCAACTTAGCCCAAGTGTGTCAAGTATGCCCTAGTCCATCCAACTTGCCCCAAGTGCACCCAATCCATTAATTTAACTTGTCCCAAGTGTACCATGTTCACCCAAGTTTGTCTGACACGACTCAAGTGCACTTGGTTTGCCCAAGCCCATCCAACTGCACCTAAACCATTCAATTATATCTAGTCATGCCTAAATGCACCCAAGAATTCACCCAAGTGCATCTAGTGGACATACACATAATAGATGCATGTTTGATGGATGTATTCTTAATGAGTGCACACCATGCTTGTGATCTATGACACTTGTGTTCAAAGGAACTTTTTCCATCCATTGCAACCTCTAAGCAGTTTTTGTCTAACTCTATTGATATGTATATGGTCTAACCACCGAGGCCAATCAAGCTTTCTATGCCAATGTTGTCCATCATGCATAGTGCATGTCTATGGTAGAGGTTGCATGTGGTAACATTCATTTCATGTTCCCACCAAGTTCCCTTTCAAGTTTCTCTTGGTGCATCTGACTAGTGGGAGCTACCAATTTTTGTGGTGCACACAATCTATGAGCATGGTTGCCCAAACTTTCCATGGGCACCTTGCCAACATTCCAAGGCACCCAAAATTGACTCTGCTAGCCATCATCATTCTATCATGTTCATCCATGTTGGTTAATGACCAACAACCCACATCAAGCCACTCAATATGAGAGCCTTACATACCCCCACAAAAAATCATTTTCATCCTGAGCAACATCATAAAAAAACTGTTATCCTCCAAGTTTATTGTCCATAGCCATGCGTCCATCCACAATTGACTCTTCCAACTACTCCATATTATCCATGCCAAAATTTCCATGCAATAGGCCAATTTCGTTGTTGAACAAGTGCCTTTTCCCAACTTCTTCCAGCAATGTCTCTTTAGATGCCTTCGTTTCTATTTCCTTCTACTGCACCACAATATAAATATGTTAGGTTACTAAGCTGTAATAGATCTAAGAAGAAAATTTATAAAAATGGAAAATATACCCAAGAAATAACACCATAGAAGATAAAACTTTAGATCTTCATTAATATCAAAACCCTTGAGGTAGGGAAACACCATGCATTCACTCCTTAAGGAAGGAGATCACTCCACAAGCCATGTGCTTGCCAATACCATAATACTTGACCTCTCTCCATGGAGAGTCTCTAGCCTCTATATAGGTTTCATACATGCAATACCATGGGTCTGTCAATACCATGCACCCAGTACAATGGGCTAATTACTTTATTCCCTAGCTACATGTGGTCCCTTGCATAATGTGGGTTAACCACTTTATTTATTAACTATGACCCATTTATTTATCATTATTATATCATATTATTCCTTGTACCTCCCTTTGTACCTTTTATTATACCCCCTAGGTATACTACATTACACCCCCCTTAAACATGTTTCGTCCCTGAAACATGAGAAGAACACAAATAATAAGATCTACTCAAAAGAGTATTCCACTTGTACCATTTGCGTGCATCTAGCCATCCCAGAGAAAGGTTAACACTCGATCTAGTTGGTGCCTCACTTGCTTGAGATGGAAGCGAGTTCTAGTGGTTCCTCTGTGTTGATGTGTTGTGGGTGGATCGTCGCACCTTTTTATGTGTCGTCCAGGGGTTGTTGTTCTTATTGTTAATCCATCGCCACCTTGCTAGTTGTTGTCTTGATGGGTGATGCGGGTGGTGATATGTTGAAGCTTTAACTGATGGAATATCTTTCATTAATTCCTCCACTATTGGTGATGGAGTGGTGTCTAGTGCTTTTGCTGGTACCTGCTTTGATGTCTGCGTTTGGTTTTCTACCATCAAAGGCTCATCATCTGATGTGTCTATGTCGTTAGAGAATTTTGTTTCTTCCTCCCTAGTCTCTGCATGGTTCCTCATGCAAATATCCTGCAATGTAATTTTCTTCTTTTTATACCAGAGCTTCATGAATTTCTTTTGCACATTAAAATTGACAGTACCAACGGATTCCATCCAAGGGTGTCCCAAAACAACATCCACAACAGCCATATCTGAAACATAAAATGTTGAGATTGCAACAAGATGATGAGCTTAGTGGAAAGAAGTCGCTTTCACTAAGTGGGCTCGTAGGCTATTTTTGGCGCAAAGTCTATTTTTAGACTATGTCTATTTTTAGACATGTCGATCATATTCTATGAGTTGCAGGATGCTATTTGTGGATGGTTGGTCAAGTTGGAAAAAAATAGATGGACTTCTATTTTTAGACATATTGGGCGGAATCTATTTTTAAATTGCCAGTCTAAAAATAGATATGTCGAATATTATTAGCTCTTAATAATATTTGGACTATAAACATTATCTTATTCTCTTGGAGCACTTCAGTTAAGTGCACAGATGTGGCACAGGAGCTGACAGAAGGAATTACGCTATTCGTGAGGGTTAAGTGGAGCTATTTCATGGAGACTTCAGTTAGAACTCATGTGAGAGAGTTTGGTGGAGTTGATTGAGGAAGTTAATGGAGTTGTGTTCAGTTTAACTGAGTTAAACATAGTTGAGCTAGTTGTATCTAGTCTAGCTGATTGATACACTAGTGAGAGTGGTGTGAATTAATTATTAATTAATTCACTAATTATTAACTCATTAATCAACTAAAGAATACATCAGTTAACTATAGTGCATGGACAGTTTCAGTGGAGACCAGTGAAGAGATAGGTGAAAGAGTAGTGTGACTATCAGTTGTGACTATACTGTTGCATGATTTGCAACAACCAGTGATTGGAGATGCCAATGAGGATTGCGCAGTACAAGCCAGGTGGTTCGAAGTTATTTATGAGCCATTCTTCAACATTGATTGCGCAATAGAGGCAGGCTATCAGGTGGCAGAGATTGGAGCATGTGATTTGCTAGATCTAGCTTGATTAGTGTGTAGCAATTGGAGATTGTACTGAGAGCTTGTGAGGAGCTTTGTATAATGATTGTTACATGATCTCTATGACATATAATATAAAGATAGTTGGGGTTTTCAGATTTAAGCTTTCCCATGAAATACTGTGTTCATATGTGTGAATGTTTATGGTTTTAATGTGCGCATGCGATTGTTTTTATTTCCGCAATTAATGATCAATGGTAGAAGAGATTCTGTATTGTGCATGAAGTTAAAATAGTGTGTGATAGGAGAATCTCGGTGAATAATATATCAGTTATTTAAAATTTCTACATGGTATCAGAGGGATATTGATCATTGGAGCAATTGCAAAACATTGAAGCGGTTGAGTTTTGAGCTGGTGGAATTCGAATTTGTAGCAGTGTTTTCTTGGTGTCGAAGTTGAGATGTCTTTCAACGGATTGCGATTGGAGTATGCCCTTGAGGGCAGCTCGAATTATATTGCATGGAAGTACAATATGGAGGCGGTGTTGGATGACAATGGGTTGAAGGAGTTCATAGATGCAGAAATTCCAAAACCTACTTCTAGCGATGCTGCCGTACTTGACGCATGGCAAAATATGACAGCAAAGTGTCGAAGAATTCTGTTGGAAGGTGTGAAGGATCACATAGTGTCCAGACTTCATGGTAAGGCTTCTCCATTCTTGATGTGGCAAGCGTTGACAGACTTATTCCAAAGCAAGAGAGACTAGAGGAAGTTGGCGCTCAAGGATAGACTCAGAAACATAAAAATAGAGAAAGGCGACAGTATGCCCAAGTACCTCACGAAGTTTGTCTAGTGCAGGGATGAGCTAGGAAGTGTGGGGGTTACTGTTGATGACGAGGACTTGGTGAGCTTGGCTCTCCTCGGGCTTTCGAAGAGTTGGCATTCCTATCAGGACTTTGTCAATGGTTGGGAGAAATTGCCAGGATGGGAGCGACTTTGGTCGGATCTTGTGCAAGAGGAGATAAGGCGAAGTACCAGGGAAAAATCTTCATCAAAGAACTCAGATGAAGAAAATTGTGCTTTAGCTGCCAAAGCAAGGAAGGGGAAGAGCAAGAAGAATGCTTCTCAATCCAATGTGAAAGGCAAGAAGCAGGACATGTCCAAGGTGAAGTGCTTTCACTGTCACCAACACGGACATTACGCCACTAATTGTCCACAAAAGAAGAAAAATAAGCAGGCTGCTGGATCTGCAGCTGGAGAGGCCTTAGCCTCGTAGTTTGAGCTGGATTTTTCGCTGATCGCATGCTTGGTCTCAAGTGTGATGGGTTTAGTGTGGTTTCTTGACAGTGGTGCGTCTTTTCACATGACAGGAGATCGAGATTTGTTTACTGATCTGGATGAGAAAGATCTTGGAGTTCACATCGAGATGGCCGATGATGGTAGATACAGTGCGACCGGTATCGGTACCATTTCCTTTGAGAGGGATTCTTGTAAACCCTTCGTATTGAAGGAAGTGATGCATGTTATAGGATTGAAGAAGAATATGATCTCTGTGGTGATGTTAGAAGACAAGGGATATGATGTTGTCTTTAGCGAGGGAAAGGCTTTCCTACGCAGTAAGGCAACTGGTGAGACCCGGAGGATAAGGGTTCGAGTTAAGAACCTTTATCAATTGCGAGGTAGATGGATGCCTTGTGTGGAGCAGCGAAGGAAGTGGTGGCAAGGATGATGGCGAAATTTGGCACGGAGGTGGGCCACCTTCACCATGGAGCTTGCTGAATGCGCGGCAGTTTCTTGAAGCCTTCGAAGGTACTCTTGCGCGGGTCGGATCGGTGCAGGGGATGTGCCTTGGGATCTTTTGTGAAGAAGCCACCTTTAGGAGAGGGATAGTCGCGCCGCGACCCAGTCAGCCAATCGAAATTCCCTGTGAGACGTGTGTGGACCTTTCTCGGTAGCTTCAACGGCTTAAACACGGGTACTATACGTGATATTTGTTGATGATTTTTCTCGTAAGTCTTTGGATCTTCATGCGAGGAAGAAGAAAACGGGAACTCATACTCAAAGTTACGTGAGTTCAAGGCAACTGATTGAAAGAATGAAGGCCGGAGTGAAGGCTCTTACGGAGCGGCTTGATAGTGTGGGCCATCCTGGCGATTTAATGGCTACGGCACGGAAGGAATTCGAAGAGAGCTCATAGCACCTCATAACCCACAACAGAATGGGGTTGCTGAGCGGAAGAACAGAATGATCATGGGTGTTGCATGGGCGATGTTGCATGATCAGGGCCTTCCCATACACTTGTGGGCTGAGGCATGCAATACTGCAGTATATGTGCAGAACCGTTGTCCTCACAGGATACTTGGCATGAGTACACCCGAGGAGGCGTTTTCTGGTAAGAGGCCTGATATTTCCCATTTGAGGTTTTTTGGTTCACCTGTTTACATTCATGTGACGAAGGATGCCAGGAAGAAGCTGGAGCCGACCGCAGAGGTTGGGATATTTTTGGAGTGCATATCACCCAAAATATTGTGATATTCTTCAGAGGCAGTCACAAGGCTAGTGTCACCGTTGGGATATCAATTCATGAGGAGAAAGCCATGAAGTGTTCGCTTGAGAGGGAGCCACACTTACATGCAGATGAGGAGCTATTAGTTCCTAAGGATGAGTCTCTGGATGTGGATCAGCCACAAGAGGAGGTTCATGGAGTGGAAGAGACCACTCATGTAGCGCCAAGCATTAGAGGGCGGAAGCGCACTACAGAAGCTGAGCGACTGGCTCAAGATGCAGAGAAAGTTGTAGGAGCACCTACATCACAGCGCAGACAAAGACAGTCACTTGACTGGTATACTGGATACATGGCTCTTATGAGCAAGTGTATCGTGATGGAGCCATCCTCTTTCGAGGAAGCTGTGGAGGATCCCGCATGGGTAGATGCCATGGTGGAAGAGTATGATTCGATTATCAAAAATAGTGCATGGGAGATTGTCCCAAGGTCGGAAGGGAAATCAGTGGTGGGTTCGAGATGGATCTACAAAGTGAAGCAAGCAGCTGACGAGAGTGTGGAGAAGTACAAGGCAAGATTTGTTGCCCGAGGCTTCTCACAGATTGAGGGGATCGATTATGAGGAAATCTTTGCACCTGTCGCAAAGTATTCTTCCATACGAACGATTCTTGCTCTCTCAGCGTAGATGGGGTGGCACATTCATCAGATGGATGTGAAGACTGCGTTCCTCAATGAGGTGATTGAGGAGGAGGTGTACATAGAGCAGCCCGAAGGTTTCGAGATCTTCAGTAGCGAGTCGCATGTGTGCAGGCTCAAGAGAGTGTTGTATGGGTTGAAACAAGCACCTCGTGCTTGGTACACATGGATAGACAGTTATTTCACCGGACTTGGATTCTCCAAGAGTGAGGCGGATCCTAACCTATACCAGATTGTGGTGGAGGGTAAGTTACTGATCATTGTACTTTATGTAGATGATTTGATTTTGACAGGTGATGAACTATTGATACACTCATGCAAGGCTGATCTTGCAAAGGAGTTTGAGATGAAGGACTTGGGCCTCCTTCATTATTTCCTGGGATTGGAAATTTGGCAGCGTAGTGATGGACTGTTTGTTTCTCAAGGCAAGTATGCCCGGGAGATACTGGAGAAGTTCAACATGTATGGTTGTAAGCCTGTTGATACTCCTCTTCCTGGTGGATGGAGGAAGGAGGATGCTACTTCGGCAGAGGTAGTGGATGCCACTGTTTACCGACAGTTGGTGAGGTCGCTTATGTATCTGGTTAAGCCTACCAAGATCTTCTGGAAGGTAGGCAAGCATGTATTGAGATATCTCTGAGGCACATCGGGATATGGATTATGGTACAGACAGTTGGATGAGGTGAAGCTATGTGTCTTCACGGATGCACATTGGGCAGGGAGCCCAACGGACAGAAAGAGCACATCTGGAGGGATTTTCAGTATCGAGTCGACAGCGGTTTCTTGGTACAACAGGAAGCAGAGATCCGTGGCACTCGATTCAGCAGAGGCCGAGTATATGGCAGCGAGTTTGGCTGCATGCGAGGCTATATGGATGAGGAAGATCCTGGTCGGGTTGTTCAGTTCACACTTAGATCCTACTATGATTTATTGTGATAATCAGAGTTGCATCAAACTCTCGGATTAATCAGTATTTCATGATGGAGATCTAAACATTGTATCCGGTATCATCCATATAGAATTGTGTCGGCGGAAGATCATGTTACTTTCATACATTCCCACGGAGATCAGGATGCAGATATCTTGTGAGCGCTCACCGGAGAAAATTCGAATACACGGAAGGCGGGGATAAGGGGTGTGATAATCTTATCTTGTTGAAGTGTTGAGATTGCAGCTCGATGATGAGCTTAGTGGAAAGAAGTCGCCTTCACTAAGTGGGCCTGCAGGCTATTTTTGGCGCAAAGTCTATTTTTAGACATATGGATCATATTCTATGAGTTGCAGGATGCTATTTGTGGATGGTTGGTCAAGTTGGAAAAAATATATGGACTTATATTTTTAGACATATTGGGCGGAATCCATTTTTAGATTTCCAGTCTAAAAATAGATATGTCGAATATTATTAGCTCTTAATAATATTTGGACACTAAACATTATCTTATTCTCTTGGAGCACTTCAGTTAAGTACACAGATGTGGCACAGGAGCTGACAGAAGGACTTACGCTATTCCTGAGGGTTAAGTGGAGCTATTGCATGGATACTTCAGTTATAACTCATGTGAGAGAGTTTGGTAGAGTTGATTGAGGAAGTTAATGGAGTTGTGTTCAGTTTAACTAAGCTAAACATAGTTGAGCTATTTGTATATAGTCTAACTGATTGATACACTAGTGAGAGTGGTGTGAATTAATTAATAATTAATTCACTAATTATAAACTTATTAATCAACTAAAGAATACATCAGTTAACTTCAGTGCATGGAAAATTTCAGTGGAGACCGGTGAAGAGATAGGTGAAAGAGCAGCGTGACTATACTGTTGCATGATTTGCAACAACCAGTGATTGGAGATGCCAATGAGGATTGTGCAGTACAAGCCAGGTGGTTCGAAGTTATTTATGAGCCATTCTTCAGCATTGATTACGCAATAGAGGCAGGCTATCAGGTGGCAGAGATTGGAGCATGTGTTTTGCTAGATCTAGCTTGATTAGTGTGTAGCAATTGGAGATTGTACTGAGAGCTTGTGAGGAGCTTTGTATGATGATTGTTACATGATCTCTATGACATATAATATACGGATAGTTGGGGGTTTTCGAGCTTTCAGCTTTAGCTTTCCCATAAAATCATGTTCATATGTGTGAATGTTTATGGTTTTAATGTGCACATACTATTGTTTTTATTCACTTGATGTGTCAGTAGTAGAAGAGATTCTGTATTGTGCATGAAGTTAAAATAGTGTGTGATCAGGAGAATCTCGGTGAATAATATATCAGTTATTCAAATTTCTACATAAAAATTAGAATGCAACACATACTTATCCATAGAAATCTTCAAATATTTATAAATTTCAACATCCTCATTATCAACTTGTGTGTTTTCAATATGTTTTGTTGGAACTTGCAATTTTTTAGCCAAATTAACATTGATACAATTATGCTTGCAACTAGGAATGATAGACACAATGATGTTCTATTTTTGAATACTTCCATGAACCTATAATATGGAAAGATTAATAGAAAATAGGTCTTTATGGCTCTTAGTTTCCTTCTTTCCGACTTGAGACCACTTGTCCAAAATGACTTTTTCAAGTTTTTTCTTGGGAAGTTTCCTCACTGAGCTGTCAAGTGAGGTCCACCATTTATTTGCCTCATCTTTCATATGAAGCCCTATGGAGCATACCCAAAAATTTTGGTATTCAGCCTTGTGATATTATAAAAAATATCAATAGTAGGGCCATCATCTTTTCCTATAAATTTCATCTTGCGAGAACCCCTAAAACAAAGTAAGGGTTTTGAAGAAAATCACTTTGGCAAAAATTTAAAATGGACATTACTTAGTCAATATAACCCATAATCCTTAATATAACATGTTTTCGAAAATGTAATATTCATTCTACATCCATCCATGTGACTGAAATCCTGATTTAGGTGCTATGGAAACACAAATCTACACTGCAACTGTCCCGTTGTCACAAAATTTCTAAAAAAATGGTTAATTTTAAATCGATGATAACTCCCTCATCCAGACTCCGATTTGACCGATTTCTTTTTTGAAATCGGGTCATTTTTCAAGGGGAGCTCAGATATATAATTTTTTGTCTTAAATTCTGAACCAAAATCTACAAAAAAATTCAAGAGAGTTTCCGTACACAAATTGTCATCAGAAACATTTCTGCAACACAACTGAATTTAAATAAGCGATATCGCCCTCATCCGGACTCCGATTCGACTAATTTTTTTTTTTGAAATTGGGTATATTTTCCCAAAGAATCTAGATATTCTATCTATTTCTGAAAATTTTGTGCCAAAATTTTCAGATCTACTTTGAAAAATTGCTGCCCAAAAATTTCCTGCAAAAAATGAAAAAACAAATCTCTCAAACTCTGCCCAAGAAAGTGCTCTGATAACACTTGTAATAGATCTGAGAAGAAAATTTATAAAAATGGAAAATATACCCAATAAATAACACCATAGAAGATAAAAATTTAGATCTTCATTAATATCAAAACCCTTGAGGTAGGGCAACACCATGCATTCACTCCTTAAGGAAGGATATCACTCCACAAGCCATGTGCTTGCCAATACCATAATACTTGACCTCTCTCCATGGAGAGTCTCTAGCCTCTATATAGGTTTCATACATGCAATACCATGGGTATCTCAATACCATGCATCTAGTACAATGGGCTAACTACTTTATTCCCTAGCTACATGTGGTCCCTAGCATAATGTGGGTTAACCACTTTATTTATTAACTATGACTCATTTATTTATCATTATTATATCATATTATTCCTTTGGGTACCTACCTTTGTACCCTTTATTATCCCCCCTAGATACACTACATAAGATCCCTAACCCCCTAAGTAGAAATATTACAATGTGTTATTGTGTATAGAGGCAATCAATAGTAAATAAGGCCCATGCAGTAGTGTGAACACAATCATTTTAAGTAGGCTTACTAGAGGGTTCTTCCTACTGGAAAGTTACTTCTCTAGAATGTTCTTATGAGATAGAAAATACTATATAAAGATATTGAAGCATTGTAAATGTGTTTATGAAATCATTTGTAAGATGAGTTTGTTTTTATTGGAGGTTGTCCCATCGAAGATGTCAATGATCATTGATTTTGTATCAATAAAGGTACAATATTTTGGTTCATATTTTCCATTGTGTTTCTATACAATTTCTTTGTATGATCAATTTGAGTAATACATCTACTATGAATATTTCTATTTGGCGCATCACAAGTGGCATTAGAGCACTTTCCTAGCACATTTTTTAGAATATATTTGTTCATGTTGAAGATGTATTCCAATATCTATAAATAACACAAATATCTAATGTTAAGTTGGTAAACCCATGGTTAGGAAAACATACACGTGGGAAATAAAAGAGATTTCACTTGGTTAAAAACCCTTGTAACCCCTGTTGGAACCCATTTGAATATTATCACACCAAAAAACACCTATATATGGAATTCACTTCCACATCCCCTTAGGTATTTCAGAAGTCCTATACGTATACCAAAACCAACATTACATAATTTTGTTGATCACCTAACTACTATAGTGGCCTATGAACTGCACTCAAGAATATTACTCTATTGTGCCTAGATGATTGAGTAGAATGGCTAAGGGTATGGTTAAACCCCCTTATTTAGCACCCTAAGATATTGGACCAAGTAAAACTATTAGATCATACAAGTGCATAAAAGAGATATAGCACAGGGCACTCCCTTTTCCTTAGGACCCTTGAAAACCTACTCCTTGCAACTAAACTAGAAAACATATAAATGAAAGAGTTATGTTGAATTTTCCATTATTCAATGACTAGAAACCCTAATTCCTACTTCTAATTTTGCAAATTCCTACATAATCTCGATTCTCCACTATTAAGAATTTGAACATTATGTTAGAAAGATGTATTCGAATAAGAGTATATCTCCACATGATTGTGTGTGTGTGTATAAATATAAATTGGACCCACCAACACCATTATTGAAGACATATCTCAATATAATCCTTGTGTTGTGTTTGTCACAATGGTACCCCACTTCTATAATCCTTTTCTTATGTGGGCCCACTCATATCATTACTAACTATCTATCTCAAAAACTCTAGAAAGTTGCACTCATCATATTCATAGCACTCTCTAGTAAACCTTACCCCCATCCCATCACCTTTCTTTTTGTGCAACCCATCCAAATGGAAACCCAAAACCAAGATTATGTCACATGTGTTGCTAACTTGGAACAATTATTGGACTCCTTGCAAACCAAATCCACACATGCTCAAGCGACTATTAATCAAAACTTTGTTACAAGTCATGCCAAACTTAACAAATTGAATGATTTACTTGATTAACTATCTACATTTACTAATACATTTAAACTCATTATATTCTACGTTTAAACTCATTCTCTTATAGGAACATCCCTTACACCAAGGGGAGTTTAATCATCCGATACCACAGGGCCTCATTATAGCCCCTTTATTCATGATGGGGCCTCACCCTTACTCTTAAGATTGTTGGATTTTCCTTCAATATTGCTTTCTCTTGGACTTCTTACAAGTCTTCCAACTTCTTCAAAAGGACAAGCCATTGAAAAATGCTTTTGGTAAACATAAGAAAATTGGCATTCTTACATCTAGACTTAGAATTTTTTTGAAAATTCCTTATCATAATTTTGTTGTCATTTTTGGCATCTTGCTTTCTAAGCTATCCTAACTTACATAGTGTCTAAGTCTCTACTTGGTCTATCGAAGTTTGCAAATTTTGAACCTAAGCTTTAGCATAAGTCCTAATTTTCTCTAGCTTCAATTGATACACTAATAGATCTCTTGAACCCAATGTTCCAAACCCATGGCCATGGCTTCAATTTTGGCCTTCCATTATTCTACCTCAATAATCTCTATGTCACAGCCTACAAATGAATTGACCTTCTAGGCACATCTAAAAGGATTTCCCAATTCTCAAAGACTTGGTTCACCTTATTGTCTCAAGCCTACAACATACTTGAAACAATAAGAGCATTCAACACTCCTTGCAAACAAACTATATTGACTTCCTACTGAACCCAGTCACTAAGTCTACATTTCTAGTATTCAAGCCACTCTATGGTCACTTTCCAAACTCATCCCAAAGATTGCTACTTTGCTTCATGGAAAAATTTAAGGATCCATACTTATTTTTAAGAGTAGAAGATCTTATTAATTTTTATTCATTCCAACCATAAAATGTTTGGCTATAGTTTTATAAAAATATTCTCATTTCTAAGGATTTAATATAGTTTCTAGAACGTTTTGGTGACTTATAGACGAAAATATTTGTATCTTATAGGATTTTGGTGAACCATTTTAGCAAAAAAATGGAAATCGAGAAATCTTTTTTGGGGATAAACATGGAAAATTAATCCATGGGCATAATTTATCCCATATAATTTTTCCTACTTTGCTTCAAGTTCACCTAAATGTGATGAAGAACGCTTGAATAACTCTAAAATCCCTTGTCATGGTAGTGATAGTAGTAAAGAGCACCAAATTATCTCAGAATTAATTTTGATACCACCTTTCCTTCCTAAAGTGATGAAGATATGCTTTGATACCACCTGTCATGACCTATATTCTCTCAAAAAAAAATTGCAAACTTGAGCTCCTTCCAATTCGTTTTCTCACACATTAGGTCATGCGACACCATATTTCCTTAGTTATCTTGCTCCTTCTACAACTATTTTATTCCTCTTCACTCAAAGTCTTCCCATAACTTCACCTTAAGCCACAAAATATCAGTGCAACCTTGTCCTTACTCAACTAAGTTCATTCAATAACAGGTACATGTAAAACCATGGCCTTTAAAACACCCTAGTAATGTTGAACACTAGCCAATAGCAGCACTTATCTAATGCATAGCAAAGCAAGGAACAATAATATCCAACAATCATAAAGAATCCATAACACACATATATGGGTGGCACCCAAGTTAAGTGCTTTCAACTTTATTATATGAATAATGTTACAATGTATAACTAAGGAGTGTGACCAATTCCCCTTAACTCATTTATAAAATACAATTACATGAGGCATAACATCATACATGAATTATCAATCCGATATCAAAAGTAACCATAAGCCTATCTCCTACAACTCTTGTCTTTTTCTTCTTTTCACTTGGCTAGTGTAATTCATCCTACTGTGCCCAACATTGAGCTTGGCATGATAATAGAACTCATTTTGGACTCTTTGTGAATGGATCTTACTTATTCTATGCCTTAACACTTTCTAGGTTTCCTCCTTTTATATGGGACTTGCCTTGTACTTGCAAGCCCCTTCATCCTAAAGTGGACCTAAGTGCCTAGATTACTAACTTGCTTCTTTTGGTGACTTTCTTCCAATTATACACATATAAAAAATGCATATTTTAATTTTCCTATGTCTACCCAAATCCATCTAACTCATCCCAAATGCACTTGGTTCATCCATCCAAGTCATCCCAAATTTTCCTAGCTCATCTGTCTAACTCAACCTAAGTGCATATGATCTATTTGAGATTTTCCAAGTCTTCCTAAGTGCACCCATTCTATCCATTTGACTCATCTCATGTGCATATGATCTACTTGATTTTTTCCAAGTCGTCCTAAGTTCACCCAATTTATCCATTTGACTCAACCAAAGTGTGGTTATTCTATTTGAGTCCATGAAACTTAACCCAAGTGTGCTTGGTCTACCCAAGTTTGGTTGATTTCATCCAACTTGGCTCGAATAGATATGAATGCGCCTAAACCATCTAAGACCACTTGACCACGCTCAAGTGCATATGGTGGATGTGCAATGGATGTTAACCAAATAGTGTGCCTCACAATTGTGATTTTTATATACTTTTTCCCAAAGTAACTTTTGCTATATGTTGTAACCCCCAAGTGTGGGAAGCCCAACTCCATTGGTCCATATATATTCTATATGCCTAAACCAATCAAATTTTCTATGCCAATCTTGTTTATCATGAGCATTGCATGTTTTTGGATGAGGTTTCCCATGGAAACCTTTGTTATATCTCAAAAATCCATCCCCTAGGGTCATAAAGAAAGTCACATCCTTTTCCAAGTCAGAGGATCAAATTATGATTGGTGAAAGATCAAAATTTAAGTGTTTTTATGGTTCAATTCTCCTTCTCATATGTAGGGACCAAACCAAAGGTCCTAGAAATTCTCCCTCCTGGTGTTTTGGACCAATACAAAAGCCCATCAACGCCCTCTCTACACTAGAGCTCTGAAATAGTGTGGGAATTCGACTGGATAAGCCTAGATTCAGTGCAAGTTGACAACTTTGATTAAAATAATAATTGTTGATTAAAGTAATGATTGATTTGGTCTATCTTAATCATCACCTTAATACAGTAAATAAAGTATCTAGGTGAAATGAAGTTTAATCATGATCAAGACCTATATAAACATAGCTCTTCACTAGTCATAAAGAGGAAAAAAATACTATGCCAAAATGTTAGAGAAATTCTTTTGTGATTGTTGAGGAGGTAAATCCCCTCTGCGGACAGAGGCGATCCCTACTAGCCCAGCAGGGGTCTAGCAACAATCACGAAATGTTATGACGCAAGTTCCTAGTTACGAATGAAAAGACCAAAGATGGAGGCCTACCTGGAATCCAATGCTACGATCTGAAGAAGAGAGCGTTCCCGTTCCTCAGCCTCGGCAGATCACGATCCTCCACGATCTCCGCGGATGGACACCTGCACATGCAAGAAACAAACATATACAAGCATAAAATCCAGCATACGCAACTAAATATCAGTCAGAAAGGATACTACTCATATTAACATAATTGAAAACAGAGTGGAACCATAATCGTAATCATTCATTAAATAAAAATCGAAAGAGATTACAACCAATGTTCTGACGTCGTGGTCTCCTTCGGATGGGTCTCCGGTCGTTCACGTCTCACAAAGCTCGCCAGGGAAAGGGAAAACCTCTCCAGAGTCTCTGGACGATAGTCTCCTTACTTGAGTCGGCCTTAAGGGAAGAAAGAGGGCTCTTACAGCACAAAGGCTCTTGGGAATTTGGAGATTCAAAGCTTAGGCACTTCAAGACTAGCTTGCCATGGAATTGAGCAGGCTTTTATAGATGGGAAAGGAGGGAGTTGGGATCCCTATTATTGTGGGATTGGCCCTATCAACAAGGAAGGTTCCATGGGAGGTGGCAAAACTACTTCCCTTCCATAGAACTCCCGCAGCTAAACCTCCCAACTCAAGATAGGCAATGGTTTCTGAGTTTGTTGGAACTCAACTTCCGCCATATTTATTTAAAAAACACTCCTTAAATTTGCTGGCGTGACTACTGCTCTGGGACAGAGCGCCAGTTGGCGCGGCCTCTTTGTAGGATTTTCCCCATTGGCACGAGTGGTGAACTGTCTGCCCGCGCCAATGCAAAAGGAGATGTTTTTATGATTTTTTGCAAGGAGATGTCTTTAGGGCAATTGAAGCTCATGTTTAGAGGAATGCATTGATGATGTTTTCAAGGCATGACAATGTTTACAGGTCACAAAATGGGTCCTCCATTGTGCGGGACGAGGAATGGTAGGGACGGTGACAAATTACTGTGTAACAGTGATAAACTAACACTAGCAGGTGAACATACCAGTGAGTGTTAAGGTTAGGAAGGTGATCTGGGCAAGGACCCAAAGGAGTCTCAGTTATGTACTTCTTCACATGATTAATGCAAAGTAAAAGAAGATTCCCCCCATTATGTTTGTGTTTTCTTATATTTACATGAATATATTAGTTTGCATGTACTAATATTTGTGGTTTCAAGAAAGAAGAGAGCTTTGTTGTTTATTGTATGTAGGTTTCAAGAGAGGATATAGAGTAAAGATCTCAGGAGGATATCTTAGTCAAGTTGGCATCACCAACATAGTTAGAAATTATAATGATTTCCAAGTATTTCTCTTCCATTCCTTGATAGTTGCTTGTGCACGTTTGGTGATTGTATTGATCTCTTTGTTTATCATTCATAAACACACATACACATTATGGGAAAATATTTGTTTCTCTGGGCAAAGCTTGCTGAGATTAAAGTAGCTTAGTACTGTAGGTGAAATTTCTCTCTTAAACTGAATTGGCGACCATATTGAGGATATCCCAGTCAGTTTATTTCTTTATCCTATTGTCCTTTGTTTTTCTTAGGTATTTTTGGTTTCCTCGATGTTTTATAGTGGTAATTAGTCATTTAAGAAGCTTTGTTTTGAAACCTAGATCTTGAAACCTCTTAGATCTAGTTTTTTCTCCTTTGTTTCATGCCTCCAATTCAATCTAGGGCAATGATAGCCCTTTGTTTCGGTCTACATAAATGTTGGGAAGCATTGATAAACTCTATATTTTAGTTAAATTCACTGTGACAGAGCGTTCAAGGAAATTTTTGTGTGGCTTTTGAGGGGTTAATATTAGATATAGCAGGGGATTTTTTCATCACTACAAACCTTGTTGGGTGGTGTCGCACTACTTAAATTTCTACTGGGCTACCTCTCGCTGGGATTTCGTCATCCTAGGCTTCACTCATGTGCACCCTTTAGTAACCTTCTATGTTACTACCATTGAGATGAGATATTATGGTGTGACTTCATGTTGGAGAGGTAAATCCCCTCTGCGGACAGAGGCGATCCCTACTAGCCCAGATTGGGTCTAGCAACAACCAAGTCACGCTACGACGCAAGTTCCTAATTGCAAAAGACCAAGATGTGACAATAGGCCTACCTTAAGTCCTATGCTACCATCGTTTGTGGAGAAGATGGCGCTTCCGTCCCTTGATTTGGCAGATCACAATTCTCCCGCTCGATGCGATCGAACACCTGCACGTACAAGAAGAAACAACAAACAAACAAGCGTAAAACCTAACACCTGCAATTACGTATCAGTCAGAGAAGATACAACTCATAACATAAAACATGAACATCTGAGTGGAACCATAATCGAAGTCACTTATTATTAATCATAACAAAGAAAGATAAACCCTGAGCTTTGACGCTGGATCTTCCTTCGGTGGGTCAACAGAGGAGTACGTCTTGATAAAGTTCGTCGGGAAAAGGACAAGTCTCTCTCTCTTCGGCTGTCTGACGATAATCTCCTTATAATTGATTCAGCTCTATTCAGGCTAGCTTGCAAAGGGAAAATGACAAGCTTATATAGATGGTGGAAGGGGAGTTGGGATCCCTACAATTGTGGGACTGGCCCTATCCTCAAGGAAGCTTCCATGATAGGTGGAAAACCACTTCCCCTACATGGAGATCCGGAGCCAAATCTCCCAACTCATTTTAGAGACTCGTTTAGGAGTTGGTTGGAATCAAACTTCCGCCATTTATTTTAAAAAAACACTCCTTATTAAGCCTGGCGCGGGTGATACACTGGGACAGAGCGCTAGTTGGCGCGCCCTCTTTGGTGGATTTCCCCCATTGGCGCGAGGGCTGAACTGGCTAGTCGCGCCAAGGCTAAAAAGGCTATTTTTAGGGCTTTTCACAGTAAATTTTCTTCAGGGGAATGATTGTCTTTGTCAAGGGGGATGCCATGAAAGTGGTTTCAAGTCATGTCACTGCTCATAGGTCACAGAATAAGCCCTCCAATGTGCGGGACGGGGGATTGCAGGGATGGTGAAAAATTATTGTGTAACACTTTTGTTGACCAATGAAAATCATTGTTGTCACTCTGTTGTTATCTATTCTCGCCCGTGCTTGTGTCATGATCTCGGGCGGTCACCATTGTGCATGTCTTTGAGTGACGAGTCCTCTGGGAAGATACTCTGCTGGGATGATGTGGTTATGGGCTACATCGTCGAGCCAATAGAAATTTTTTCGACCTTTTTCTCTGTGCCACATCTACCCAACTCTCCATTTGACTTCTCCACTAACTTTTCTATCATGTTTGTTAATGCTACCAAACTAGCTTGCTCCAAAGGGTCCTCCAACCACTTTAACACTGCAATTTTTACTTTTTGGGGTACTGGAATTTGACTAGCCATAAATTTCAATCTAGGTGGAAATTTTTATCTTCCACATACCATTTAAAATCTCTTTCAAAGCTCTATCCATTTGAGTGGGTTTCGACTAATTTTGAAGTGATATTATTAAGTGAAAATGGCTTCAAAGATTCTGCACCTTCACTAACTCTGCCTTGAGAATACTTTGCACTCATCTCAACTTTTTCCTTCATCTTCATCATCTTTTCCATCAATGACAACACATTTCTAACATCCTCCCCCTTTTGCATTGATGGCAACACCTTGATCAAATATAATTTGCACCAGCAAGAAATAAAGTGTGCTTCTTATTTCTCCTTTGGATGCATCATTATCTTCTCCTCCTTTCGATTTTTCTCCCACTGAATTGAACTCTTCTTTTGTTGTAGTACTATTGTGTTGTACTTATCCTTTCTATATAATTCTTCTCTTATTTGATCACCAATACATCTCCCTCTATTTTTGAAGTTCTTCTTCTTCTTTTTTATCACCATATTCTCCCCCTATGACATCAATGGCAAAGACACTTAAGGAGCTTCCCCTGCAACCATACTCTTCATATCAACAATTCCCCCCCTTTCATGTTGATCCTCTAGACCTAGAAGCTGGATATGACATGTTGAGTGGGTTTTTTGGCCACATTTATTCCTCTAAAATGAAGAGCTAGTGGAGGGAGGCAAGAGGAACAACACCCAATCATTGCCTTAAATACTCAAATTGATCTCTTTGTATAGGTTTGGTGAAAATATCATCTACCTAATCTTTTTTAGGTATACACTTGTTGACGGGAAAATATGTCCGGCCAACAGTAGGGGATCTCCCCGGTAGAAAGTCCCAATTAGACCTTGAACCGTTTGGAGTAGGGATCCCGTCCGGGGTGTGGGTCCGGCTACCGCTTAAGACGCCTTCCCTTTCGGTCTCAAAATAACCTGATTGAACCTGCGGGCACACACTTATTCATAGGATACAAAATACATGATTGATGCATTGAAAATTTCCACAACACTATGCGTAGCAAGAGAATAAATAAAACATATACGCCTGAAGAGATGCAGTTAACGACACATCTTTGGGGTTATGATTGTAAGGTATTTGACCACAGAAGAAATAGTTCTTAATTGCAAGATTCCCCTTTACTTCCTAGAAGATAAAACAAAATGATAATAGACAAAGGTATTAACATCCATTTAGAAAGCGATAAAAAACTGAACATCATTAACACAAGCATAGATAAACATGATGCATAAATGATGTTATTGAAAATGCAGTTTCATTAATCATAGGATGTTCTGAAACTGTTCAAGGAATACACACAGTGCTGTCACAGCAAAACACATCATCCGACAAAGGGGTTTTAACAAGTATTCGTATTTATATGCCTAAGAATATGATCTTTCAATACAATGCAATGTAGCTCTTGAGTCTCCAAAAAGAAAAATCCCTTTTTACAAGCTCCCGAAGGAGTATTTATATAAAAAAACCTGCCCTTTGGGCTTCCTGGACCTTTCATCTTCCTGATCGTTGGGCTGCCTTGCGACCCAGTCCTTTTGTGACCTGCGACTTGAGCCGCTGTTGCGACCTGCGACCTGCAACCTAACTGGGTCGCGGGGTCGCAAGTTGTAATAAAATGAGAGAATGCAACCTTGTGACTAGGTCGCTGGGTTGCAAGGTCGCAAAGGTGGAAAAAACCGAAGGTATGCGACCTTGTGACCTTGTGACTAGGTCGCTGGGTCGCGGGGTCGCAAAAGGTGGAAAAACGAAGATATGCGACCTTGCGACCTTGCGACTAGGTCGCTGGGTCGCAGGGTCGCAAAAGGCCGAAAACCGAAGGTATGCGACCTTGCGACCTTGCGACTAGGTCGCTGGGTCGCAGGGTCACAAAAGGTGGAAAAATAAAGATATGCGACCTTGCGACTAGGTCGCTGGGTCGCGGGGTCGCATATTTAGAGAAAAATAAAGAATGCAACCTTGTGACCTGCTGGAGGTTTGTGACCTCGCGACCTCGGTAGACATGTGAGTTCCTTTTGCCTTTTCTTTCAGAGATCTCATGACCTTGTTCTCTGGAGGCTAGCCTTAGCCCTCGTCATGAAACGATAGCTGCTATTTGCTGGTGGTGTCACTTCCGCGCTGAGGGATTTTGCATGTGGGCAGAATGGTTTCTTTTTCGAGCAAGATACTGAGTATCCACATAACACGAGGTTGCATCCTTTGGAGAGAGCTAGTAGTTTTTTCGATTTGGGTGGACATAACTGCTCCAGCATCTTCTCATAAAACCTGCAAATAAGCGAATTTAAATCAGCCATATGTATATATATCTACACATGTTAGGGAATCAACATGAAAAAATACGATAACTTTATCATAGTAAAATTAGTTAGACCCCTGTGTGGTCAGGAGCTGTGTCACTATGTCATCAGAGTGAATGGTGTAGGCTCTTCCTGCGCTTTTCGATTTGGGTGGACATAGCTGCTCCAGCATCTTCTCATAAAACCTGCAAATAAGCGAATTTAAATCAGCCATATGTATATATATCTACACATGTTAGGGAATCAACATGAAAAAATATGATAACTTTATCATAGTAAAATTAGTTAGACCCCTGTGTGGTCAGGCGCTGTGTCACTATGTCATCAGAGTGAATGGTGTAGGCTCTTCCTGCGCCTCTTCAACTACTGCAAATGCATATTAGTATGGTTGTAAACTGAGTTTGAAATCCAGACTCAGTTGATGGGTAGTGTAGGCTTGGGCAACATGCTCCGTATGCCCGCTGTGACATGCATTATGATATGCACTAACAATACATTTTCCACTCCTTGAGGCGCGCTCACAATATTCTTGGGATGAGACTGCGGAGAACCCAAGCATAGCCATGACTTCGAAATAGTTGCAAAGATTAGCCATGCACATAAACTCGCCTTGAGGCAACGCCTCCACCAGAAATAATTCCTTGGGTTGCTAACAAGGCACGATAATTACGTGCATTCATTCCTACTTTGGATATAACCTAGCTCCGGAATGCATGTGCTTGATTCGCAACTCCTTTGGTGCCTTGAAGACACAATCGAAGGCGTTTCAGACTTATAGGGCCTGAAGGCTGTGCTGGACGCAGTGTGCTTGCGGAGAACACTTATTTTCTCAGAGTTCCTACTTTCCATGCTAACGAAATCCGAATCGAAGAGATTCCAACTTATTTCCATATGAAAAACGGTCATGTCGAGCATTGTCATTGCGTGCCAGGGTTCAGCGGTGCAACGGCCGTCACATCGTTGCATGTCAGGCGCAGAGCTAAATGATTCCTAAAAAGCTGTGTATCGGCTTTTTTTTCTATCAGAAAAATTCATTTGAGTGCAGCAGGATAATCGTTCATGCATGGCAGTGGGCCTCGGCAACCTGTGTCCGTCTAACGCGACATGAAGCGCGGGGACTTGTTCTGTCCTCCGCACATTTTAATCCAATATTAAATCTCTGCTCCAAAGAATAAGACTTTGCCATAGAAACGCTTAAGTCTATTCGCAATGTACGTTCTTATAGCTCTGACCGTGTGTTGACTACTGTATGTATGCCACATGCCCATCTAGTTTCATTGAACCCTCTCACATGGCTTGGAGAATGTATTGCACCACTCAAACATGTTTGTAGATTTTCATACGTTGCGCCATTATAATATTCGCTGCCACGTTTTAAACATAGGTTTTGATCATAAAATACCTCCGCCATCAAACCTTTGAACACCGCTGACCATTATATATTCATCACGAACTGCAACTTTAACATGAAGGCAAATGTTCATTGCGGATTACAGCTTCAGCAGGAGAGCATTTGAGCCAGTCGAAATAATTTACGCCCCATGCAACGTAAATATTTCACGTTTGGTTCCATGCAACGACTTTGAACGTAGGACCATTAAACATATGTCTGCCCCATGCATTTTCATGCCAACGACGTTGGACTCCTTGCATTGTAATTTCACCATCATCATATCTTGTAATTTCACCACGATGGGCATCTCCACTTATAAAAAGAACTCTTCTTCGATTGCTATCCGTAATAAGTTTGAAAAGGCGATCTCGTTCCTTTGGAAGGAGTGCCCAAGCTTCTACATAAAACAAAAGTCAAACCACAGCAGAAAATTTGGACATAACCTGAATGGAGGCCACAATGATGATAACTTGAGATAGGCTATTCTTTAACTCTTCTTCTAATCGTGTCCATCGAGTTTCACCCAACATCTCACTATTTTATACGTTTGGGAACCCGTATGTTTCAACGTGAGTTGTTTGACCGCCCCCCTGTCCTCTTTTTACCATACAACATATATCTGCTCCAACTTTGCGTTTTAACACGATCACCATATATGCCTGCCCCAATACTAGACTTCGGCATAGCAAAATTTCCGTCCATATATAAGTCTTTGGCTCCATGCAACGTGCATGTCGAATGTATAACTCCATGCAACGTGTCTTCGTGTCATTCTGCACCGGGTTTCAACGTAAAGTTGACCGAACGTTTGTTTGAACCTTTGTGCCCGCTCCACATTTTACAAATAAACCTTGACCATTAGATATTCGTTCAACACGTTTTAACATAGATCAAAACTGCCCCATAGAATTATTTGAGCCCAATGGTCATAATTTTTCATATGGTTGTGATCCGCCATATTATATGGCTTGCAAACTAAATTGCATTGTGATTTGGCATTAAACATACAACATCACCTTGGTCCATTGAGTGCTTGCCTTTTATAATGTTACGCTTAGTTTTGCTCCAAGATATCTTCGAGCCTTGTTTTAATTTGATCACTTGCTTTACCTCATAACACGAAGGCTTCTTGTTTTGAAAGATCGAGAGTCGAAAAATGCTACTCAAGCCACATTGATGGCCCTTTTAATATTGAGCCTTTCTGCTTTGTGGTTCTAGAGACCCTTCGCATATGCATCAATGCGCCTGGCTACCAAGAGGTGCATGCATTTAAACATCACCTTTTAGGTTCTAATTGAAGTTCTCCATCCATTATGGTTTCGTATAGACAATCTTCATGGACATGTAGGAGCAAAGGAGAGTAGGGTTTTAAGGCCCTTTCGTGCAACATAAATAATGCCATAGTATGTGTCTCAAGATAGACAGATGTTGCTTCCCAAAGGTGCGCTACTATATTTGAAACTCTGCCGTCGTCTTGACACACCAATATGAGATTGTCATTCTCTAGGGAGATCTTCTGAGTCAGATTTGTTCACCGGGCTATACTTCAGGCAAGATTCATCGCAGTGGCGAAATATGTTCCTTTGCGTACACCATTGACATTTAGATGATATGATGTAGGATCTATACATTTTCAAACAGAGCGTTTTAAGCATCTGGTGCACTCTAGTGAAGGAAGCCTTTGCATCAGTGACATAGAGGGTTCTTTTCTGATCGACGTGCATCACACCATCCTCCTTTTAACAGTACTGATCGTTTGCTCCTGCTCCTCCCCTGTTCCGCAACTTTGACCTCATCATGGAGCCCAATTTTAATTCCCTTGATGTCGTGACACGACTGAGGAATTTGTCACTCGTGGGGTCAACCTGCATGGAATATTACAACATCATAATTATTCTTCATTAATGATAACCACAGATAAAACACATGAAACTAACAAGCTTAAGAGAAGTATTCAAACAATATGCTTAATGACCTACAGCAGGAGGGCTTTTACTCGTCAATACACAAAAGGTTCTCGTTCAAACATATGCATGGAAATCTCATTACACATGGCGCGACTGCGGTAAGAATGTTCGAGCGTACGCTAGATGATCCCTCCCACATATGGCGTGATTGCAGCGACAACATCAAGTCATGGTGATGAGACAACTCGTGAGGGGTTGGGGATAGATCGGCGGGATGTCGTTAAATGCAGGTCAGGTAAAAGACTTTAATGCCTCGGCGAGCAGAGTGGGAACCCGAAATTTTAAATATACCCAAAATTTTGGGTGGTGTTGTAGCGGCTACAACAACACTTTAGCTTGACAATATGATGTGAAACTTTATCTCTCAGGAAATGGTACTTGATTAGGATACGCTTTGTCTTTTAATGAAAAACAAGATTCTTTGACATGTTGATGGCACTTGTGTTGTCACAAATAATAGAAATAGGTTTATCATAAAAAACTTGTACATCTTGAAAAGTATGCTTCATCCATAAGAGTTGAGTGCAACAAGAATTTGTTGTTGTATATTATTATTTAGCGGTAGATAAAGAGATTGAATCTTACTTCTTGATCAACCATGAAAATAGACATTCTCAAAGAAAGAAATCACTACCACTAGTTCTCTTGTGATCATCTACATCACTTGCCCAATCACCATTGGTATAAAAAGTCAATGAAAAATATTTACCTCTTGGGTACAAAATTCCATATTCCATCATGGCTTTGAGATATTTGAGAATCCTCTTGGCTACTAGAAGATGGATTTGTCTAGGGGCTGCTTGAAATCTTCCAGCAATACCAACTTCCTGCATTATGTCTAGTCTTGAGGCTATAAAATTTAATAGTTTGCTAATAATATACTTGTATAAATTTTGGTCCACTTATGGTGATTCACCAGTCTTTCTCAGCTTGCAACATGTAGCCATTGGGGTGGTTACCAAATAACACTCCACAATACTTCCTTGAGATACTTACTTTGTGAAATAAAAATCCCTTTGGATGTTTGTGCAATCTGTAAGCTAAAGAAATAATAAATTCCTCCAAGCATGGATGTCTCAAACTCGACCTTCATATCAACTGCAAATTGGCATGTTAGTGAATTTGAATTACTAGAAAATATAATATCATCAACATAGACAATTGCCACTATTAATTTTCCATTATTAGATTTGACATATAAATTACTATCAGTTCTAAATCTTTTGAAGCCACACTTGAACAAGTAGTTTTACAACTTGAAATACCAAGCCCATGTGGATTGATTGAGACCATACAAGGACTTCTTGAGCTTGCAAACATAATCAGGCTAATTTTTCAGCTGAAAACGATATGTTTTCTCTATGTAAACTTCTTCTTGTAACTCTCCATTTAGAAAAGCAAAATTGACATCCATTTGATATATCTTGAATTTCTTGAAACGATAAAATGCCAAGAACATTCTAATGGCCTCTAATTGGTCAATGGGAGAAAAATTTTCATCAAAATCCAAACCTTTCATTCATGCATATCCTTATTTCTAACCACTTCACCACACTCCTTCAACTTATGTCTGAAGACCCACTTCATGCCAATTACATTCTTTTTTGTTGGTTGAGGAACAAGCTCCCATGTCACTTTTTTCTCAATCTGGTCCAACTCTTCTTTCATATATTTTAGTCAATGATAATCTTGGTTGGCCTGAATCCTTGGATTCCTCCATGGTTAAAAGAGCTACATGTGCTTGATTAGGGGGATTTAACAATTTACTTCTTGTCTACACACTTGTGGTTAAATCGCCAACAACTTGATAAGCTAGATGGTGTTTTTGTACATACCTTGAAGGGTCCTTGGCTTCAATTGAGGGTCTATTCATTATATTAAATTGAAAATGGTTCATCAACCTTGTCACCATTATTGACTGGATCACTCGAGTTGGTATTTACTTATTGACGATAGCCTCACTCTCACATAAAAACAATAATAAGTCCAAAATATTCAAAATAATTAATCTTGGATTAAATCCTACTTATCCATTCTAGAATGTGATTGTTCCTCAAAGTTGGGAGTTTGTTTAGGTCTAGTTGGTTGAGAGATTCTCTCCAACTAGTTAGGCTCCTATATTAGTGTGTAGTTGAGATATTCACTCAACCAAAGTGATTGTGTCCAAGATAGACGCACTATCTTGAGACATATGCTTGATGTATTTATATATTGTAACTTTATCATTATTTGATGAGAGATATACAATACATTAAGGCTTGCAAAGCCTTTTCCGCCATGTTTATGTATCTGATATTTTATTTGTGTTTATTTTAATATCCTTTAGTTGATTGTCTTCAGATTCAATATACTCATCCACTTTGGCATCAATAAAATAAACAATCCTCTTAGTATTCTTATTGTAGCATCTATAGCCTTTGTTGTTATGAAAATATCCAGGAAAAATACCTTGAAATTACCAAGCTTTTAATTTTCCCTCTCAATTATTACTTCCAAAAACTCTGAAATGCTTAATTGTTGTAGGTTTTCCATACCAAAGCTCATAGGAAGTCTTGTCACTATTTGGTTTGAAATGATATTTGTTGAGAATCACTACAACTGTAGGAATGGCTTCAACCCAAAACCTTTGTTGAACATTCATTTATCCCATCATGGCTCTGGCTAACTACTGTACAAATCTATTTATTCTATTGTGGAGTCTCAACTATAGTGAGATACCTTTTGATGCCATGCTTCTTGAAAAATTCATCAAATTATTTTGAAATAAACTCACCTCCAGTGTTAGGTATTATGAATTTTATTTTATGGCCAATCTCATTCCCAACCATGGTTTTTAAGTCCTTAAAATTAAATGCTTCATATTTCTCTCTAAGAAAGGAAACCCACATCCTTCTACTGAAATCATCAATAATAAGCATGAAATACAATTTACATGTGGGTTTTTTAATTCATGTTGGGCCACACAAGTACATATCTACTAACTGTAACGGCTTAGTTGATGAGATATCCTTGTACTTGAATGGTACTCAAGCTTGCTTACCCAAGTGACAAGATTTTCAAATAATATTCTCGGGATTTTATAGCTTTGGTAGATCTTTGATTACATTATTTTTCCCCAATATGACTATCCGATCAAAATTGAGATGCCATAACCAAATCTCATAAATATGCAACAAGAAACATCCTCTGTCTTTTATTTCAAAACATATACATTGTTATCTATTCCCACAACTTCAGCTACAACTTCACCAGTTCTTGTAGACTTGATTTGACAATTTTTTTCCCTGAAAATCACATCATAGCCTTGGTCACACATATTAGACACATTAAGTATATTATGCTTCATACCATCAACAAATAGAACATTCTTGGATTTACCTCTACCATTGGACAGACTAACGACTCCTTTGCAAACGATCTTACCTGGTGCATTATTACCAAAGTTCACATTACCTTTCTCAACTGGTTTCCATGTCAAAAACTTAATTTTTTCTCCTAACATGTTCCTAGAACAACCACTTTCAACATACCAATTTCCTTCATTCTGAGCATATAAAACAATGTTGCATTTCTATGAATTCTCCTTTTATTTCCAGACTTTTGGCTCTTGGCTGGTTTTCTCGATAACTGGATCAGGCATTTTATTCTTGAATATGCACTCAACTGATTTATTCCCAAAATTTTAATAGTTAAATCGTTGGATCAAATTATTCAAAGGATTAAATCAATTGTTATACCTTGGTCTCCTCATCCTCTATCTGACTAGATGATTTTTCTAAAAATTTATTCTTATTGATCTGAGTTGTCTGTATGATAGATTTACCCTATAGTTTGTTGCCTTGTGTCCATAATTAGTGTGGGTAAAGAAATAACCAGGAAACATGCTATCATACATGGGAGAAAATATATTTCTAATGTGTTGCTGGGATACTCTCTATGCATTTTGATTTGCCTCTCCAACTCTGCTAATTTTCTGCTAAGAAAAATTTCTCTTCAAATTACTTTGTTGTTGGTTTGTCTCTTGCTGACTATTGGATTACGTGCTACATTTGTATTTTTTCTTCTACATTAAAAATTATTTAGTTATTGTGTTGTAATTACCTTTAGTTCTTGCACAAAGGTAATTGACTTCTTTCCCTTTGACTCTACTATTGAGTTATATTTGGCCTCAAATCCAATACCAGTTTGATTTGTGGAGACTCTCTGTGCTTCCAAAAGCTCATTCAAATTATAAATCCCCTTTTCCAAACTTATGATTGAAGCTAAATTTGGTTTTCAACTTTTCCAAATATTTTCTCATAAATTTTTTTCTCTTTCTAGTCTCTCACATGCTTGACTCTTTTCACTGAAATTTTGATTTAATGTTT
Source organism: Pinus albicaulis (assembly GCA_034641835.2). NCBI lineage: Eukaryota > Viridiplantae > Streptophyta > Pinopsida > Pinales > Pinaceae > Pinus > Pinus albicaulis. The sequence continues at coordinate 637,180,027 of CM076580.1, forward strand.
CTTGAATTCTCTTACCTTCTTCGATTTGCAGGCGCAATGGTTCAACGACTTCATATTATTCTTTGATCAACAACTCCATCTTATATTTATTTTTGTTTCTCATCCTTTCAATCTCTTTAAATAACGTTGACCAACTCTCCTTAAAATTCCACCTCAAACTCTTCCCCATTAGAATTAATGGCTTCAACTTCTAGATTGCCTATATCCATAAGCATGAACTCTTTGTTGCTTTCATCACCTATGTCCTCATTAAAGGATTGGTTGCCTTAATTTTAAGATGAGATGAATTCTTGGGTGTAGAAGCTCTTCCTTTTGGAATTCTTCCTATATTTTTGCACTTACCTGAACTTTTCTCTTGGATCATATTCCTTCTTCTTCTTTTCAGGACACTTGGAAGCATAATGACCAAATTTTCCACAATTAAAGCACTTAAAAGGTAACTTTAATTTATACTTTCCTAAACCTCTCTTAAGCTTCGTTATGAACTTGGATTCTTCATCATTTGATTCATAACAATAATCAACATGCTCTTGTTTGGGCTTCTTATCTACTTTGAAGGTTGACTCCTTTGTTGCGAGCTTTCAATTTGATATTCTCATCTCATAAGCAGTAAGTGTACCAAGTAATTGGTCCAAAGTGAGAGTCTTCAACTTGGTCATATCCTCAATGGTTGATACCCTGGGATTAAATCTCTCGGGGGTGTATCTCAACACCTTTTGAGCTACTACAGGTTATTCTAGTTTCTCATCAAGGCCTCTTATAGTGTTGACAACCCCATCAACTCTTAATAAGTACTTTGCAATATCTTCATCATCATGCATCTTTAAGGACTCAAATTTCATCATGAAACATTGAAGTTTGGATTGTTTTACCTTGTTTTCACCTTCAAAGTAGCTACTCATCTTATCCCAAATAGCTTTTGTTGTAGAGTAGTCCATGACCTTGACTAGTTCTAATTCAGGTAGGCCAACAAGTAGGGCATTCATGGCTTTAGCATTGTATGTGAACTCCATCTTTTGATCTTTAGTAATCATTGTTAGAGGATTTTGATTTTATTCTTCCACAACATCCCATACATTAGCTCCAAGTGATTTGAATGTAGTTCTTCATCCTTACTTTCCAAAACACATAGTTTGTTCCATTTAACATAGGTTCCCTATTGGTGAATCCTCCTTCCTAGTTTTCCATGGTCCTTGATCTTTCTTCCAATTGTTAAATTGATTTGAAGCAACCTAGTATGATCTGATACAAACCATTAGAAACCAGGAAAATACTAAGAGGGGGTGGGGGGTGGGATGAATCAGTATTGTAGTATTTTTAAACCGTTATTTTACTTGAAATGATAATAGGACACCAACAAACTTTCCAACAATTAATTCATATGAGCATGGAAAGAAATACCAAATGTAACACAATGCGAACAACCAAATTCTTAAAATATTTTCTTCAAATTACTTCACAATACAGCTACTATTTGTTGTTAAAAAGATCTTTGGTACAACTAGAAGGAAGAAACAACTCCCCGATTTATCAGCTACAACGGAAAGGATCTACAACCCCTGAGTTTATCAGCTACCACTGAAAGGAACTTCTATCCTTGCTCGTTTATTATATTTCACTGAAAAGGACTCTTTCCCCTATCATTTACCAACAACTACTGGAAGGAGCTACAATCCCTGATCCACAAGCTACAACTTTCCTGACTTTAGCATTTCATCTTTCATCTATTTTCAAACTCAAATCATGAAGCTATTCCTCTCACAAAATAAAACAATTTGTCACATAAACTCTCAAACACTCGCCAAAACCACCATTACAAACACCATTAGAAAATTTTCATTACTGAACACACCAGCAACATTGATTTATCTCACACTCACACTTTCTCACACAATTTCTCAAATTGCAAATTCAATCATGCTTATATAAATTTTGGATTGATATTTTTGGAATTGAAGTTTTTTTTATCTCCATGTCCAATGCTTGCATGATTTTTTATTTTTGCCTTTTCCATTATTTTGTCAAGTCATATCAATGTGTTCTCTAAGTCTCAAATGTTGCTTTGTTGTGTTTGCAAGAAATTTTGAGTTAAATTGTTGGAATTCTAGAATTTTTACAGGACTTAGCTGAGCTTTTCTAAATCTGGTGCATCACCAGATTTATCCAAAAATGCTATATCTGCCTCTTAATATGTCCACCTCGCTAATCTGTTGCTAACTTGTTCATGCACACGATTCCCAATTTTAGTGGTGTTGTTATATTTGGACCAAAGATGTTGACTCATTCATCCAAATATGGTGTATAGTGCCAAAGCTTTCGACCCATTCATGCATTAGGTTCTAAGCCTTTGTTATAAGGCCAAAGAGATTTTAAATAAAGAATTGCGTAATATATATATATATGCCATAAATTCCACGGGCCCTTTGCACCTTAAGCCTCGAGGGATTCTTTTCTTTTAGAATGTCTCTGTGGCCTCAGTCTTTATGATGCAACAAAACTAAGTCTCGGTGCTTATTATTTTATCCCCCAACATTAATTCCTTTTAGGATTATGTGTTCCAACATAGGTCCACCATGTGCCTTTTGCATTGGTCGCTGAATTTGTTGCAACAGTCACTTATGGTCCAACCTATCCTGACACCTCGTCAACCCAAAAATCCTCCTTTATGCTCACTTGTGTTATCTTTAGGGTCTGGGTATCAGGATGAGTTGTCATATTAGGTACAACCCTTGTGCTTGTGGACCAATCAAATGCTAGTCGGGTCGAGTTGTCTGCCACATGTGTCCGGTGCCTAGTCAACTCATAACCTTTGTTTGTGCACTGCTCAAAACCTTCCAGGAGAGCCCTTACAGGTTGTTGTCATGTTGACATCACCAACACTACGTGGTTCCATTTGAGTGGTGACAAGTGTCACTCATATTTGGCTCATTAGAGTACCAAAAAACACTGAATCTACCTACCACATGGCCCCCCTAAACACATCATGATGATCTCATCACCACCAATCAGATGTTGCCACATGACCACAAAGAGGAGAGAGAAAATGGTTCTGGGCCTTTGCATTATTTGTTGAAATCCTTTATAAAATTTTATAAGGGTCTCAACCATTTCATAATAAAAAATTCAAAGGATCCCTGCTCCATTGTTGCACTATTGCCACATTGCCTCACTATATAACATCTCGATCCTTCACCTTCTATGTGCATATTTGTTTCTTTCGGGCTATGTGTAGAAACTATAAAAAAATATGTATATCAATAGATTCAATTCGATCAAGCAATGTACTAAAGATAGATACTAAATCCTTCTACAAATCAATTGCAGAAAATAAACACGATCGCCAATCATGACAAGTAAAGAAAGAAGCAAATCAAACCACAACACAGATATTTTCTTGGGGAAAGCTTGCTACTCAAAACCCCTTTATCTTCTATTGTATATTCAGCATGGAATCATGAAATAGTTACAATGCATTCTTCTCACAAGAGTCTCTTTCACTCTTGCAACTGTCTCACACTGATCCGGACAAAATTGACCAACACTTAGATAATTTCCCACCTCTTATCAGCTTGCTTGCCTTATGCAATCCCTAGAATGAAATCCCTATTATTTTGGAATTTTTTCCTTCCAAAAACTACGCAAGCATCATGGGAAATCCAATGTATGTTTGGTTTCATGTGCGCAACCAACTTATGATACAACTGATAGTTAACATCCCTTTAACCTTTCTCTCAACTGGGTCTCCACTGGAACTGACATGCATGCAGCTATTAATAGTAAATCATCAGATGCATGGTAGATCAGTGATTGTGAATTAAATATGACTTATTTCACTTGATCTCTCACTAGTGCAACAAACAGTTACAACTAGTTCAACTAACTTTAACTCACCTAACTGAGTTAACTGATTACTCATGCATTAACCTAATACACTAATTGCAACTCGAATTCCATAACTAATAGAATCACTCTGCATGCCTCACCAACCACCCTCAACTCAAAGTTCATGAGCTAACTAAGTTTATCACACTCGGTTAACTTTTACAAGTGATTATGAGATAAGATTAATTTTTATTGTCCAATTTAATTAAGGGAAAATTAAATTAGACACCGCACCAATTTATTAATTAAGTTGGATTTCACACTAATGTATCGCTTGGACCCATGATCCTATGATCCAACACTAGTGTGTGTGTTGCATTTTCTTGTTGACTTTCAACACTCCCTCTCAACAAGAAAGGGATTATCTGCCACCTCGATCTTGCCTCTATGGTATTCGAATTTTCTCCTGGCGAGCACCTTCACCAGAATATCTGCATTCTGATCTTCCGTAGGAATGTACTGAAGTAACATAATGCACCTCTGGACACAATCTCTGAGATGGTGGTACTAGATGTCTATGTGCTTGGACCTATCATGGAATACTGGATTAACTGAGAGTTTAATGTATCACCATCTCATTGGATCCATGATAGGATCCAATATATCACAATGTATCACCGTTGGAAATCATCAGTTGCATGGCAGATCACTCATTGTGAATTAAATATGATTTTATTAACTTGACCTCTCACTAGTGCAACAAACAGTTACAACTAGTTCAACTGATTTTAACTCACCTAATTGAGTTAACTGATTACTCATGCATTAAACTAATGCACTAATAGCAACTCGAATTCCATAACTAATAAAATCACTCTGCATGCCTCACCAACCACCCTCAACTTGAAATTCATGAGCTAACTGGGTTTATAACACTTAGTTAACTTTTATTAGTGATTATGAGATAAGATTACATTTTATTATCCAATTTAATTAAGGGAAAATTAAATTAGACACTTCACCAATTTATTAATTAAATTGGCTTTCACACTAATGTATCACTTGGACCCATGATCCTATGATCCCACACTAGTGTGTGTGTTGTATTTTCTTATTGAATTTAAATGCTAGGCCTCCGCAGGATGAACTGTAAAGTGAGGAGCTCCCGCACTGAACCTTAGCTAATAAATGTGCCTACCACTACTGCTGACTCATGAAGTCATGTCATCTCGGGTACTCCCTCTTGCATTGCTTAAATTTCTTCCAGGATACCTCCTGCGTCATTTCAACTTCATTCTTGTGCACCCTTTCATAATCTTTTAGGTTACTATCACTAAGATGAGTTGTTAAGGTGGGAATTCTTCCAACCAATGAAAATTTTTGTTACTTCTTCTTTTGTAGCCACGTTCACCCATGCTTGTGTCATCCCGGATGGTCACCGTTATGCACTCCTTTGAGTCCTCTAGGAAGAGACTCCATTGGGATGATGTGTTAACATGATCTACTGTTGGGCCAATAGAAATGCTTGTCTCCTGCTCCTTGGTTCCACATCTGTGCGACTCTTTGTTTTACCACTATGATAACTTCTCCATCGTGTTTGGTAATGCTGCAAAACTAGCTTACTCCAAAGGGTCCTCCTATATAAATTAATGTGTAGATTCGAAACTGCTCATGAAATTTACTAAATCACAAGATTCAAAGCTAATCTACCGATCCACGGAAGTTAATACACAATCTAGAACACAAATCATAGACATGAAAAAGGAAACATCACACTTGCACAAAGATTTATCTAGGGGAAAGGAACTTCTCAAAACTCCTTCCTATATGTATTGCATTAATCAGAGAATAGAGATGAAATACATATGCTTTCTCAAGCCTGAGCACACCCTGCAAGTGTATAGTCTATCCCTCTGCTTGACTGATTGAATTTGGCCATTACTTAGCCAATTTTCAAGCCCTCCAAGCTCCTATTTCATTGGGTTGTTCCTTGAGGAAATGAGCCCCTATTATTTAGTAAATTCCCACTATCGAATTGCCCAATTCCTTTAGGTCCTTCCTTTGACTGCATGCACCACCTCTACACATGGGAATAGTCTACAATTGATAGTACACTACCTTGGAATCTCCATATCAATTGGGTAACTAAAATTATCTACATGCAACAATTATTTTGGGTTGATTTATTGATTAATTGGTTTAAGTTCCACTTCTACAACTTGAACTCCACTAGTTCTTGTGACAGTTAGAACCAGTTTAACTGACAATAACTCAATTTAACTGAAATAGATTGCTAAAAATTAGAAATCAATCATACTGAATTGAACTCACGCTTCCCCAACTCAAATTAACTGATTTATCTGAGTGACAAGTTCCATGTAACCTCAGTTAACTACCTCTAAGATTTATGTTGAAATAGAAATTCGAATTTTCTCTAGTTTGACCAAGGAAAAGTCCAACTGATATTTTTTTGCTGCATTTTCAGCACCCCCTCTCAGTAAGAAAGGGTTTGTCAACCACCCCTATATTTCACCTGTGGAACTCGAACTCCCCTCTTGAGAAGGCCTTATCTAAAATATCAACATCTTGTTCCTCTGTTGGAATGTACTACAACAACATAATCTGCCTTTGCACACAATCTCGTAAATGGTGATACCAGATATCAATATGCTTGGATTGATTATGAAAAATAGGATTTTCAAAGAGTTAGATAAAACTATGATTATCACAGAAATCATAGTTGGATCCATCATCTGACCAAACAATTCAACAAGTACCTTTCTCATCCAGATCGTCTCACGTGTTGCTTGACTTGTAGCCATGTATTTTGCTTTTGTCGGGCTAAGTGCCATAAATATTTTCTTCCTGTTGTACCAAGAAAGCGTTGCAGACCCAAAACTGAAAATTCTACTTGATGGACTCCCTGCCAAATCTACATCCGTAAAGCCACACAACTTCACTCCCTCTGTCTATCTATACCATAGTCCAAATTGGGTAGTGCCTTTGAGGTACTGTAGAACATGCTTAACATCCCTCCAAAATAGTTTCGTTAGCCTAACCATAGCTTGGCTCAGCTGGTTGACTGCATAGCACATGTATGGTAATGTGTTCACAAGATACATGAGTGAACCCACCAACTTTTGGTAAACAATAGCATCCACTTCCTCACGTTAAGTGGCATCCTCTTTCCTCCACTTGGTCATTAGAGGAGTCTCTATGGGATTGCACCTGTCCATGCGGAAATTCTAAAGTATCTCATTGGCATACTTGCCCTAAGAGACACAAAATTCCCCATCACCTTGCCATACTTCCAATCTGAGGAAGTAATGCATGAGACCCATGTCCTTCATCTCAAACTCTCTTGCAAGGTCCTTCTTTCAAGATATGATCAACTATTCATCACAAGTCAAAATAAAGTCATCAACATATAAGACAATAATCAACAATTTACCTTCTACCAAAATGAGATAGAGGTTTTCATCTGCTTCACTTTTGGTGAAGCCCAAACTAGTGAGATAGCTATCGATCCTGGTGTACCAAGCACGGGGTATTTGCTTGAGACCATACAATGATCGCTTCAGTATTCACACATGTGAATCTTGATCAAAAGTCTTGAAGGATTTTGGTTTCTCAATATACACCTCCTCCTCACTAAATCCATTGATTAATATTTTTTCACATACATGTGGTGGATCTTCCACCCCATCTATGCAATCAGAGCAAGGATTGATATGATGGATGAGTACCTTGATACAAGAGAAAAGGTCTCCTCATAGTCAATCCCCTCAACCTGAGATTAACCCTTGGCCACAAATTTGGCCTTGTAATTTTCTATGCTTCTGTCTACTGCATTCTTCACCTTGAAGATCCATCTTGAACCCACAACTGATTTGTTTGCTGGTCTTGGTACCACTTACTAAACACTATTTTTTACAATGGATTCATACTCCTCCGCCATTGCATCAACCCATACAGGTTGCTCTACTGCTTCCTCGAAAGAGGATGGATCCGTATCTACTAGCTCATTCATTAGAGCCATGTAGCCAATGTATTGATCTGGTGACCTTCTTTTCCTGCGCTAATTTGAAGGAGCACCCACATTCTCCCTTGCATCCTGCACAAGTCTCTCAGTTTCTCTGGTCCTTTTCTTGCATTCATTAGATCATTCTTCTTGTGTGGTTTTCTCCACTCTCTGCTCCTCAACTTGTGGCTACTTAACAACATTGTGAGGCTCCTCCTTTGGAGCTAAAAGCTCCTCCTCTGGTGGGATCTAAATATCCCTATCGAGAAAGCACTGCATGGATTTGTCTTCATCAAATTTTACATCCCTTCGTAGAAATCTCATTATGAGGAATGGAAATTACACATGGTAGTTGTGGGGAGTTTCTGTGTAACCCACAAATACCCCAAATTTTGCTGTCGAATCTAGATTCTTCCTCGATTATTTGGAGGCATCAAAGTAAATAGAGGCTCTAAAAATCCTGAATTGTGACACATTTGGCTTCCTCCTTGAGAAAGCCTCCTCCAATGTAATCATGCCAAGAATACGATGAGTTCAAATAGACCGTTATGTTTCATGCCTCAACCCATAAGTGCAGAGATAGGATTTGGTCTTGCAACATCGCCCTAGCTGCTCCCACAATACTACGATTTTTCCTCTCAGCCACCCCATTCTGATGTGGGTTGTGGGGTGTTGTCAACTCTCGTTGAATTCCTTCTTTTGCACATAAATTTTTAAACTCATTCGGCACGTACTCACCTCCATTTTTTATCCTGAGAGCCTTCACCTTCTTGCTCATTTCTTTCTGAACCAGTGATTTGAATTATACAAACTTGGAGAAAGTATCATCCTTCTTCTGCATGAATAATATCCAATACTTATGTGAGAATTCATCAATAAAATTGACAAAATATTTGTGCCTAGCAGTGGAGGTTGTCGAGAAAGGTCCACAAACCTTATATTGGATCCTTCAAAGGATTGCATGTGCTCTGTTGTCTCGATCATGGAAAGTGGATTTTGTGTACTTCCCCAAGGTACACCCTTTGCATGTATCATGTTGCTCTAGTGCTCCTTTGGGGAGGCATGTGGTTATCTACCACATGATATTTAAATCGCCTTGATACAAATGGCCAAGTCTTTTATGTCAAATTTCACCAACATTGCTGCTTTTCACCTTCTCCTCCTTTGTGCTAAATGCAACACAATCCTCCACATCTATCTTGTACAATTTCTTCATACGAACCCCGATCTACTTCACCTGTCCCATGGCTATGTGTCTCAGGAATTCATTTCCTTTGATGAAGATCAAATCATAACCACTATATTCCAAAATTGCAATGAAGACAAGATTATTCTTTAGACCCGGAACAAACATCACATCCTTGAGTCTGAGAGGGGAGCCTGGTTCCCTTTGAAAGGTGACTATCCCAATCCCAAGCACACCATACCTTCCATCATCTCCCATATCTGTGTGCATATGGAGATATTTCTCCTCCAAATCACTAAAAAATTCTCTATTCCACGTCATATGGAACAAGGCACGACGATGTCCAAGTACCATATTCTCCCCATCACTGTGTTGTCCATGCATGCAATGAGAGTAAAATCAAGCTCTAATTGTGAGGCCAAAGCTTCACCTATTACTCCTCCTGAGTTATTATTGCTTGAATTTGTGTGTGGACACTTCATGGCATAGTGAGTGAATTCATGACAGTGAAAGCACTTCATTTTGGACTAGTCTTTCTTCTTGCCCCTTTGACTAGATTTTTCTTTGGATTGGGATTTCTTCCCTTTCCCATTCTTTTCCTTTCTATCCAAGGCACAATTCTCTTCATCCTCGCCCTTAAATGAAGTATCGTCTCTAATATTCCGCCTTATTTCCTCCTGTACCAAATTGGACCATAGGAATTCCCAATTTGGTAGTTTCTCCCTCCCATTCACCAAATCTTGGTAGTTGTGCCATGTTTTGGGAAGGCCTAGAAGGGTGAGGCTTACTAAATCATCCTCTGCTATAGTAACACCAACTTGACCAAGTTCAACACGACATTGTGTGAACCTTCTCAGGTAAAGTGGAATGATATTGTTCTTTTGCATCTTGATATTTCGAAGTTTATCCTTGAGTGTTAGCCACATGTGGTCACTACTATTCTGGAAAAAATCTATCAATGCTTTCCACATTGCATATGGAGTCTCTTTCCCATGGATATTTGAGACAATATGGTCTTGTACTCCCTCAAATATGATTCTCCTCGCCTTGGCTACACACTTCTTAGATTCTGCTAGATCCCGAGCATTGGATGCTGCTAGTTTCGGGATATCATTATCAATGAATTCCTTCAACCCATTATCTTCCAACACTACCTCCATGCGGTCCTTCCATGAAACATAATTTGAGCTTCCCTCAAGGGAAGACTAGAGTCATAGTCCATAGAAAGCCATCCTTCTAGCTCCGAAGAATTGATACTGCAAATCCGATCCTCCTGCAATGAAAACTTCGAAATATCTTCTCTAAAATGAATCCTTCTCTGATACCATGTAGAAATTAATGTGTAGATTAAAAAATTCTCATGAAATTTACTAAATCACAAAACTCAAAGTTACTGTTGGAAATATGATGCAGGATATTGTCCTTGATGGCAACCCACTGAATGAAGATGAAGACATTTGACTGTTGACATGTGTTGTCCTTGATGGCAATCCACCTGATGAAGTTATGCTTGACTTGATGGACTTAGTAAATGATGTAAATCTGATGTGATATGATGTTTTTTGACAATATGATGCTAAGTGTTGTCCTTGAAAGGCAACCCACTTGATGAAGATGATGAAAACTTACTTGATGAAGTTGTGCTTGATAGAATATGTTCTTGATGAAGGAAATATGATGTATCTACAGTGAGTACAGAAGGCAATGAAGAAAGGATTTCAGCATGTGCTAATTCTATGATGAAAAAGAGTATGTCTCTAGGTATACGCGGATTGGCCTAGGGGAAGTCGCGTATGCACGCGAAAAAGAACGTGCCAAGTCGCGTATGGGCTAAAGCGCTCTAAAAGTGCAAAACCAGGGGTAATCACCATGGTATTGACCCATTGTATTGGGCAATGATCCGCCTAATTGACCCCGTCTAGTGTATTTTTGGGCTCATGGTATTGGTTTGGCCCATGGTATTGAAAAAGGGGCTCATGGTATTGACAAAGGGTAAACATATATAAGGAGAAGAAATTCATTGTGCAAATCATGAGTGTGGGTGCAAGATGTCTGAGCTTGAATGAATACTTCTCTCTGAAGTAGATCTGAATGGAAAGGGTTACACTTGAAGAAAAATCTGAAGGTATGATGCACCAATGATGAAGAAGGGGATCTAGATCTGAAATGCACTTGTATCTGCTAGATCTGTTTATGGAAGGCCTAGATCTGTGATGAGGCGAACATCTAGGCGAGCATCTGTCTGAAGTAAAAGGGTAAATCTGAATTGAACATCTGATCTGATGAAGTCTGCTGCTCTGTAATGATGGAAGATCTATACGCTACTTCGCCGCGGAGGAAGCACGTATATACGCAGCTTCGCTGAAGTAAAAGCGCGTATGCGCAATAAAATATACACTGAAGTATACGCTGGTTTGTGTGGACGGAAGCGCGTATATACGCGACATCAGCAAAGGGAAAGCGCGTATGCAAACTAGGGTTTGCTGAAGCAAGGGGTATGAAATATCTGATCTGTTCTGCTGTGTTTCTACTATCTGATCTGTGTTGATATGTATCTGTTGATGATGAATATTTGGGCTTAAAAGTGTGGAAAGGGTCTAGTCTGGAAATATGATGAAATGTGGCCTGCAAGTGGTGTTCTATTGAAGTTTTTGGATCCAGTGTGAAAATTGATGAAACGTGGTCCAAGGTGGTGCTGAGGGTTGTAGCCTTCAGTCAGGGGGTTGTAGCTCCCTTCCAGGTGAGGCTGGTAAACGAGATCATGGGGTCGTAGCTCCCTTCCAGGAGAGGCTGGTAAACGAGTCAGGGGGTTGGAGCTCCCTTCCAGGAGAGGCTGGTAAACGAGCGCAGGTGGGTGCCTGCGTGCTGGTCAAGTCTGCGCCAGCACATATGTTGTAAGATGTTTTCTCTATAATAAAATATTGAAGGCCGAGCAACTGCAGCGGTGGTTTTCTCCCGATTTGGGTTTCCACCTAAAAATCCTGGTGTTCATGTGTGATTCTTTGTGTGATGGTTTATTCTGTTCTTACTGCACATGTTTACTGTTTATTGAACATCTGATGAATGAATGATGGAATAATATAAGTGAAGATTTAATGACGGATCTAAATCTCTGTGTATACGCTAGTTTCATAAAGGGGATCCGCGTATATATGCTAGTTTACTGAAGGAAAGTAGCGTATGGGTTTTAAGGAATGAAAAAGTAAAAGTTTTGAATATGCAGTAAATACTGATTCACCCCCCCCCTCTCAGTATTTTTCCCAACAATTGGTATCAGAGGGTGGTCCTTCTGCAGAAGCTTGATCGCTTGAAGGAGATCCGTCGCAATGGGAAGTCAAGAAGGAGTGATGTCTATAAAGCCACCTCTATTCAATGGAAGCAATCTGATTTTCTGGAAGGTACGAACAAAAGCATATCTGCAAAGTCTTGGTGCAGATGTATGGGAAATCGTGCAAGAAGGTTATCAATACCCGACAGATATTCCTACTGATGCAGCTGAAAGAAAGAAGTATGAAATCAATGCCAAAGCAGTGAATGTCTTATTGGGAAGCATGTCTGAATCAGAATTTGCTAAAGTGATGCAGCTACATTTAGCTAAAGATATATGGGACAAAATCATTCTAAGCTATGAAGGAGACACAAAGGTAAAAAGTGCAAAACTCCAAACTCTTAGAATTGAATATGAAAATTTGAAGATGCATAGTGATGAGAGTGTTGCCAGTTTCTTTCTTCGCCTGGATGATATTGTAAATCGGATGAGAAATTTGGGTGAAACCTTAACTGATACTACTCTGGTGGAGAAGGTCTTAAGATCCTTGACTTCGAAATTTGACTCTAAAGTTTCAGCTATTGAAGAAAGGCAAGATCTGCAAACTCTTACTGTTGTTCAATTACATGGTATTCTGACTGCTTTTGAAATGAGACAAGGAGGTCCTTCTCAAATTAGAGAAGTTGCTTTTAAGGTATCTGCAAGAGGAAAGGAAAAGGAAGTTGTCAAAGAAACCAGCTATATATCCGAAGAAGAAGAAGCGAATTTCGTGAGAAAACTCCAACTAGGTACTGGAAGATTCAAAGGTAAGCTTCCCTTCAAATGTTTTGAGTGTGGAAAAGTTGGTCACTATGCTGCTAGATGTCCTTATAGAGAAAAACATGGTAAAGGAAAACAATTTGAAAAAATAAAGAGTTATTATGCAAAAGAAGATGATGATGAAGTGTCCAGTGAAGATGAAGAAGATTCTGACCAAGATCTAAAAGTGCTCATGGCAAAGAAGCAAAAGAAGAAGGCTACTCGAAACAAGAAGATAGCTCAGAAAACAGGTTTAGCAGAAATTGAAGAAGATGAATCAGATAGTGATTGCGGTCCTTATAATCTTCTTTGTGCAAACAAAGGCAAAGATAGAGAAGGTAACAATATGGATCTAGAAGAAGCAAACAAGATTGAAGATCAGCAGAAATCATCTAAAAATCTAGAAGCAAATGATGAAAGTAATGATTGGCATCAATTTGAAAGAAAGGAATCTATCTACAAAGATGTGATCTCTAGGATGAATGAAAAGATAGAAACTCTAAATGGACAGATAGACAAGTATCAAGGGTTGTACGCTTATGCAACCAATCAAGGGGAAAAACTTGAAGCAAAAATCATCTCTCTAAAAGCAAATCTTGAAGCATCAAGTAAGAAAAGTGAGGAACCTCTACAATCATTTGAAAAGGAAGGCCTTGAAGCAGAAATCATCTCTCTCAAAGAAGATCTAGAAAAATCAAATAAGAAGAATGAAGAGCTGGAACAAACATGTGAAGAAAACGAAAATTGGATGAAAGAAGAGATCCTAAATCTGAAGGATCAAGTAGAAGATGGAAGAAGGAAAGAAGAAAGCATGACAAAGCAATGTCAAGCCTTGGAGGTTGAGGTAAACATTCTCAAAGGTAAATTAGAAGAAAAGGTTAAACTTTTGAGATTTCATGATAGTACTAATATTCTGGACAATATTCTGAGTAATCAAAGGTCTCCTGCTATCAAACATGGTCTTGGTTTCCATGAAACTGTTAAAAAAGAATCTAGCTCACAAGGAAGTGCCAAAAATTCAGAAGATGTCAATGCAAAACCTGATATGTTAAAAGAAACAAAAGATCAACCAACATTCATGAATTCTCGAAGGAATTCATTCAAGAACGTTGAATGTTTTAAATATGGGCATGTTGCAGCAAATTGCAGAAGCAGAACATTTCAGCCACAAACAAATAGGTTCTACTCAGAAAGGTACTCTAGTTTCTTCAAAGGATATTGTTTTTCATGTAACAAGTATGGACATAAAGTAGCTGATTGTAAAAGGAGGAAGAATAGAAATACTCATTATGATTCTTATGTTTATTTCTCTGGCCACATGAGATGTTATGCTTGTAACAAGTATGGACATGTAGAAAAAGAATGCAGGATGAACAGATCTGGGAAAGAGGACAACTTTCAGCACACAGTTGGAAAGCTCAAGAAAATTTGGAAAAAGAAGGAGGACCGATCAGAAACGTAGGGAATTCTGACCCTACTGCAGTCATCCGCTTCTGGAAGCTTACTTCTCTGATTGACTGCAGGAATGTTGTGGGATACATTATGAGATTTAGTAATGTATCGTCACAAGGGGAGCAATACATGATGACTCTCATGGTTGATTTGATTATTCTGGTTATATGTATTTCTAACAGAACTTCTGATATGAAGAAGACAGGTACAGGAAGGACAAGTCCAGGGGGAGATAAAGGAATGTGAAAAATTTCTATGTTTCACTTTCCATACGCGGGTTCTATTCACAAAAGTCGCGTATACACGCGACTTTCTTCAGACACAGTCGCGTATTCATTGATGATGAGAGAATTTATATGCTAGCTGAAGATCTGGAGCAGAGGCTCAGGGGGAGTAGCAGTCTGATTGTTAATGACTGTATTATTGACTCTGTATCAGCTTAATTCCTCGGTTCTAAATAATGATGATATGATACTTGATGCCTTGTGTTGAAGATTATGGATGAGTCCTGGTTACTTTTTCATTGTTGAGATGAAAGTCCTATAATTCGGAGATAAGAACAGCCCATGCAGAGATTGTTGTTGATGATGCTGATGAACGTTTTCAGGTTACATAAGTTAAGAAGGAGCACTGGTTTAGGGGGAGCAGCAGGTTGAATACTAATGATTGCATTGTTGGCAATATGATTGCTTATTCTTTGATCTTTGTGATACTCATGCTCAAATGATGATGACTTGGTATATGATTCATTATGATGAGATTTTGAGCCTTGTTTGCTGAAAAGTATCTTTTGTGCTCACTCATGGATAAGTTGGAAGTCATTTGATTCAGAAATAAGATTAGATCATGGTTGAGATCTTTTGCCTACATATGTTACTTCATGTTAAATCTTGAAGATCATGGTGATATTGGACCACATGGATGATTGCTTGACACTTATTTGAAGATGCTGTTATGGTATGATAATCTCTCTTGGGAAGATTGTATTGATGCTGCAAAGAATCTGAAGGCTTGGTTACTATTGTACTGATGCCACAACCATTGGATGACGCTTGAAGACACAACTACACCATTCTATCTATCTGTAGTCCAGGGAAGCATTCAAATGTCTCAGAAAGAAGCTGAACACTGTCTTTGCCTTACAAAGAATCAGATCTGGTTGAAATTTATAAAATGGCTTGGGATACGCGGGTTTCCTGAAACACAGTCGCGTATGTACGCGAGTTCATGCACAGAAAACCGCGTATGTCTGATTGCTGACAATTTTTGCTTGGAGTCAGCTCTCTTCAGCACAGCTGCAGTGCTGTTTGGTATCTCTGATACTGTTTGGTATCTCTGGTGGTGTTCCAGTTCTCATAATTCTATTTCTAATGTTTTGATGAAGATGCCTTGATGATTTGTTGGTGGAAGTTTCAGGATGCACAAACTAAGGGGGAGCCTTAGTCATTTGGAAAGATTGCTTGGTTGCACAGATTCAGGGGGAGCATTAGTTTTGCTGAGTATAATGCATTGCTGGCATTATGGTGGTTCTGATATATGATCTCTCTTGAGGTCTTTTTGGTATTGGTTATGAAAAGTCATATTTGTATTTGTATGAAAAGGTCATGTGGAGACCCATGATGTAAATTGTAATTTTCAGTCATGTAAAGACTTGTCGAATTTGTAAACCCACTTGGTTGGGTACTTGAGTCTCATATGTAAATCCACTTGGTTGGATATTTGATGTAAGTATGAGTCTTTGGTGATAGGAAGTTCATAGAGTCATGTACTTCATTGAAAATATATTTTGAAGATTTCAGCATGAACTCAGGGGGAGCTTGGTCATGGTATCATCAGATCTGCAGAACGCTTCTTCTACATGAGGAGAAAAGGGGGTGAGTGTGTTGGTTTTGATCCACCCGTTGCCCTTGATGTCAAAGGGGAGAGTGTGTTGGTTTTGATCTGCTGGTTTTGTCCTTTGCCCTTGATGTCAAAGGGGGAGAGTGACATGGTGTTTGAATGAAGATAATGATGTGCCCTTTGCCCTTGATGTCAAAGGGGGAGAGTGACATGGTGTTTGGATGATGCCAAAAATGGAGAGAGTGACATGGCAAATAGGGAGAATGACATGGTGTCATTGTATTCTTAATGTATCTATCTGTTGTGGTAACCAAACACCATCGTGGTTGCCATCAAGTCCAAAGGGGGAGATTGTTGGAAATATGATGCAGAGTGTTGTCCTTGATGGCAACCCACTAAATGAAGATGAAGACATGCGACTGTTGACATGTGTTGTCCCTGATGGCAATCCACCTGATGAAGTTATGCTTGACTTGATGGACTTAGTAAATGATGTAAATCTGATGTGATATAATGTTTGTTGACAATATGATGCTAAGTGTTGTCCTTGAAAGGCAACCCACCTGATGGAGATGATGACAACTTACTTTATGAAGTTGTGCTTGATAGAATATATCCTTGATGAAGGAAATCTGATGTATCTACAGTGTAAACAGAAGGCAATGAAGAAAGGAATTCATCATGTGCTAATTCTATGATGAAAAAGAGTATGTCTCTAGGTATACGCGGATTGGCCTAGGGGAAGTCGCGTATGCATGCGGAAAAGAACGTGCCAAGTCGCGTATGGGCTAAAGCGCTCAAAAAGTGCAAAACCAAGGGTAACCACCATGGTATTGACCCATGGTATTGGGTAATGATCCGCCTAATTGACCCCGTCTAGGTAGTTTTGGGCTCATGGTATTGTTTTGGCCCATGGTATTGAAAAAGGGGCTCATGGTATTGAAAAGGATAAACCTATATAAGGAGAAGAAATTCATTGTGCAAATTATGAAGGTTGGTGCAAGATGTCTGAGCTTGAATGAATACTTCTCCCTGAAGTATATCTGAATGGAAAGGGTTACACTTGAATGATAAATCTGAATGTATGATGCACCAATGATGAAGAAGGGGATCTAGATCTGAATTGCTCTTGTATTTGCTAGATCTGATTATGGAAGGCTTAGATCTGTGATGAGGCGAGCATCCAGGTGAACATCTGTCTGAAGCAAAAGGGTAGATCTGAACTGAATATCTGATCTGATGAAGTATGCTGCTCTGTAATGATTGAAGATCTATACGCTACTTCGCCGCGGAGGAAGCGCGTATATACGCGGCTTCAGCGAAGATAAAGCGCGTATGCGCAATAAATTATACACTGAGGTATACGCTAGTTTGTGTGGACGGAAGCGCGTATATACGCGACATCAGTAAAGGGAAAGCGCGTATGCAAACTAGGGTTTGCTGAAGCAAGGGGTATGAAATATCTGATCTGTTCTGTTGTGTTTCTACTATCTGATCTGTGTTGATATGTATCTGTTGATGATGAATGTTTGGGCTTAAAAGTGTGGAAAGGGTCTAGTCTGGAAATATGATGAAATGTGGCCTGCAAGTGTTGTTCTATTGAAGTTGGTTGGATCCAGTGTGAAAATTGATGAAACGTGGTCCATAGAGGTGCTGAGGGTTGTAGCCTTCAGTCAGGGGGTCGTAGCTCCCTTCCAGGTGAGGCTGGTAAACGAGATCGGGGGGTCGTAGCTCCCTTCCAGGAGAGGCTGGTAAACGAGTCAGGGGGTTGGAGCTCCTTTCCAGGAGAGGCTGGTAAACGAGCGCAGGTGGGTGCCTGCGTGCTGGTCAAGTCTGCGCCAGCACATATGTTGTAAGATGTTTTCTCTATAATAAAATATTGAAGGCTGAGCAACTGCAGCGGTAGTTTTCTTCCGATTTGGGTTTCCACCTAAAAATCCTGGTGTTCATGTGTGATCCTTTGTGTGATGGTTTATTCTGTTCTTACTGCACATGTTTACTGTTTATTGAACATATGATGAATGAATGATGGAATAATATAAGTGAAGATTTAATGACAGATCTAGATCTCTGTGTATACGCTAGTTTCATAAAGGGGATCCGCGTATATACGCTAGTTTACTGAAGGAAAGTAGCGTATGGGTTTTAAGGAATGAAAAAGTAAAAGATTTGATTATGCAGTAAATACTGATTCACCCCCCCCCCTCTCAGTATTTTTCCCAACATTTTGGATCCATGTTTGTAAATCAGAAAGAGGTCACTATATCTCTTCAACTAGTCTAGAGTTCTTTACCAGTGGAGCCATTAGTTCTATTAAAGGTTGTGGAGTCACCGGGTGGAGGATTTGAACTTTTCTGTCCACCATCAGCATGATTAGGATTGCTCAATGCATTCCCAGAGGAGTCTATGAGGACCAGTGAAGTAATACGCCTACTGGAGGCTAGTGGAGTCGCCAAGTGGTCCACCACAAACACTGACAAAAACCAATCTAGGGATGTTTTTGGGGTTTTCTGAGTTTCGTTTATGTAGACCTAAGGTTTGTATGAGTTTCCTACAGTTGAGTCATCATTTTGCTAAGATGGTGAAGCAAATAGATTATACTCTTTGGCTAACAGTTTGAGTTTTCTATGATTTGACTGAGATTTGAGAGTTCCTAAGGGATACCTAGGATGTTTTTGACTCAAGGTCCCACCTTGATCTCAAATATGTTAGTGGCCCGTGATTTGGCAGATTGGTAAACCGAATGACAGGGTAACATCAGATCAATCTTTGAAGTCGTAGGACCTAGCCTTTTCTGGACTCAGAGAGGGCTCTCTCTATTATGTGCGAAGGATGTGAACTTGTTCACTTTGGATAGTTGATTTTAGGCTAGTTGTTAAGTGTAGGTTTGTTGTTTGTTTTGGTTGGGGTAAGATGATCAAGTAGGATAGGTGCAGTGAGAGGTTATCAAATCAATTAGGCAATGGAGTCTATGAAGTCATTGATATCTCGAAAATGAATTGGGGTAAATCACAGGGAAAATCTAGTGTAGTTAATGGATCTTTAAAGTTTATGTATGAGGTGAAATGGACATTAAATTTGGGAACCAAGGTAGGGCAAAGGGTAGTTAAGAATATTTTTTCAAATACCTATGAACAAAGAGATCTTAAATACTGATAAGCAAAATATACTAGTTATGAGATAGGGCACACCATTTACTCAATAACAATACTATTAAACAAATACACCTTCAAGATATACAATCCAGTGGAGAAAATTAAGTAAGACAACTTATCTAACTTCAATGATTCTACTTTCAAGATTTGAAAACATATAAGAGAAAAATAGCATCAATAAATGAAGAGGGAACGCCTAAACATCATTCATTAAACTATAAATAACTTTGAAGAAAACTTATAAGCGTATTCAAAGGGCAAGATCGAAACAAGACTTATTTGACTTAACCTATCAATCAATACATCAAAGAGAGATTTCAAGACAGAGTTTAGATAGCATTAAATAATCAGGGCTTACCATGAATCATGTTTATAAAATAGCATATTAATCCAATAATGAAATAGACAAGCTTAGGTGGGCCTGGGAGTAATGAATAATTCTTCAGCTTCTTGTGAGAAGAAAACATGAAAACAATATGCGTCTAGGAGGGCCAGAGGTGCCTCAAACAAAATTTCTCATCCTATACTCTTAGAGCTATTGCAATATAGAAAGATGGACATATGAAAACAAAAACAGCAAATATGAGAGATACATCACCATTAACTAAACTGGGGTCTTGCAAGCAAGCCCCTTTTGTTGGGGTCCTGTGTTTTGATAGATTGGCTTACCAAAAGATAAGGAAACATACACATACAAACCAGACTTTAGAGCTCTAGGATCTAGCCCTCCTAGTCTCAAAGAGGGATCTCTCAATATGTTTATAAAGATGTGTCTTGAAAGGTTTAGAAATAAATTTAAGGCTAGTTATGAGGTTCAAGGTTGTTTGTTTTTGTTTGGTTGGACAAATATGTTTCATGTGGTATTAGACAAAGCATGGGAATCTACAATCCATTGGGAAATGGAGTCACGTGAAGAGTCTAAATGGTTCTGGTTGAGAAGGAAGGGAAACCAAAGGGCAAATCTAACTTGGTCAAGGATCTGTTGAATAATATAGGTGAAATGGGATGAACATTAAGGACTAAGAGTGAACAACCAACTAAACCCCCAAAATTACTTAAAGGATTCGGGGAATGCCCTATTTCCTCCAGTAAGCTCACTGCTTTAGACTTAATCAATTTAAACACTCAAAGAGAGAGAGAAATGTAGACTAAACCTTCAAGATGAGTTATAGGATTTGGGGAACGACCTATTTCCTCCTACAAATTCACCTTTGAGAGCTTAACCAACAAAGACATACAATTGCAGTCCAAGAAGAGGGAACACCTTAGACATCTAGGACTACGATTATTGGGGCCTTCAACACAATGATAACAATAAGGAATAGAGGGTATGATTGAGATAAAACCTCACTGTCAAACTGCCAGCATTAATAACCAAAGGTAGACTCCAGATACGATATTTAGTGGTAAAGAAAGAGGGAACGCCTCAACAGTCTTTAACACAATCGAATTAACCATTTCTTAAGTAAAACAAACTGAATATAAAGAGAGCTATTAGACTGTCTTGTCACATGCAATAGCAGAAAACATATAAATAGTGAAGGACAAACAGGTCAGAGGTGCTTCTAAGATACATTTCTCTGCCTAAAATTTTTATCCTACTGTAAGCAAATCATAATGGAATAAAGTGAAAACACAGGAGATAACATTAAAAATAAGCAACACTTCACCAAAACCAGGCTCAGGGATCCGATGGTCCAGCCTCATTCATCAACAGAAAAACACATATCTTCACACTCTTTCAGAATGCCAAAGCTTCTTCAAAGCAACAATATGTATTACTTTAGAAATCACAAATGCCAACCTTTTACAATGAGACTTCGAAGAGTCTTTATAGGAAAAATGAGGAAAGTAGGTGTGGATAGTTTTAATGAACATCAGAGATCGGAGCAGGTGTTTTGAATGCTCCATGCTGTGTCTTAGACATTTCATTGAATTCTGGATAGGGTCAATAACTGTGTAGCTCGTTTGAGGCTATTTTGATGTGACAGCAATCACCCGCAGGGTGTTCTTGAGAAATAAATCATCTGGAGAGGCACTGTACTTCTCGATGTGAATTAAGTGAAGGATGGGCTATGAGGACTCCCATACTCCCAAATAACTGCCTCTGACAATCTGTAGTAACTTCCCTGGTGAAATTGTTTCTCTGTCTCTTTTGTACTTAATCCCGTATTAGCTCTGTTCATGCCTCCTTTTGCTGATTGCCTGAAATGTTTATGTACTGATGCAGATTTCTCTATGCAGTGTAATCAATGCACTGTCAGGTCTTCGAGAATTTCTGCCAAAACTAATAACTGTGAATGGGGCTCAATGCAGAATGAAGAATGGGCAGTAGTGATCTTGGTCCTTCCTTCAGCAAAGGACTATCCTGCTGACATATCTTGTGCACTGCCATGACCAATGATTTGTATTCAACCGTGATGACTATGGATTAAGCCTCTTCATCTCCAACATTTAGGCTTTTAAGTCCTTTAACCTTTTTCTGATACACCTTAAACTTCTGCAGACCTGTTTGTGCGAATACACAGGTTACAAAAGGGCGCTGGAGGATTCACGTCGGGGTCAATAACCTTAATCTTTGATAAAAACAAAATCCTTCTAAACTTTCAAAACCTGCAAAATACAAGAAACCTGTTATGAAATCCTACGCGGGGCTTAAAACTGCTTCGGAAAGTTTTTGGCGGAGGTGGAGGAGCGATTGCAGAGGAAACGTGCGCGATGGAGAAGGGTTACATGGTGCAACACCATGAAACCGAGTTTTAGACATGAATTAGCATGGAAAAATGCAATGGAAATCATATGAAATGGGCCTTAGGTGGTGGGACCTGGTCATGGCAGAGGGCGATTAAACGTGAGCCGTTGGATCGCATGAGGCAATCAATGGTGGTGTTTGTCCGACGGGGTTAATAGGGAAACCCGATGGGAGAATTATGGTGGAAGAGCGATGAGATATGGGCCGTTGATCTCGGACCAAATGGACGGACACGATGGAATCGGAAGATCGCAATAGGGGAGACAGAGGGTGGCTCCGTTTAGATTTTGCGATTGCGATTGGAGCGGCGGTGTGATGGAGCGACTGCTGATGAAATCGGGGGAGTGGATGGATAGGGGCGACAGGTGCGCTACGATTAGCGCTGGGCCGTCGGATCTCAAGCGATTGACGGTTCAGATCGCGGTGGAGGTCTATAGACCAAAGCCCAATCACATCGGGGATTTTTAAGTCACCAAAGAAATGCGCTCGCCCAAAACCTCCGATTACGATAAGCGCCCGAGGCTTAAGCGCTTGGTTCTAGGCGCGGGTCATGTGGGGAAGTGGTTAAGGGGGTTGGCCGAAAGGGGCTAGGCCTGTGTATATTAAGAAGTGGGTTTTTAAGCCAAAGAACGAGGATTTTTAGGGATTTTCTTGGCTTTTGGTAAAGGGGAAGAGGTTGTTTAACTTGTAAAAGGGGATTTTTAGAGGTTCAAAAGGATTTTGAAGGCTTTTCAGGGGGAAATGGGGGTCTTAAAGAGGAAAAGGAGGCTTTATGAAAATGAGGGGAGATGAGTCAAAATGGGCAACTTCAGAGGCCTTTGGAAAACAGTTTCTTTGATAGATCTGGCAGGGTTTCGGGCATGCCCTTGTAGAGACAGCAGTGGAGATTAATCCAAAGGGTCAAGAACCATCACAAGACTTCAAAGATGATGGATTTTTAGGGGAAATAAATCTCTTGAAGGCTTGTAAACAAACTTAGCCATCATTTGGTATATCACAATTTATGGGTGGCTAACACCTTTATCACCATCAATCAAGGCAAATCATCCACAAGCTCCACAACACTAAATTGTTCTTCAACTTCGAAAAACCATGTATTTCTCTTAAACACATCAAGTCCCAATAGTTTACAATGAATCCTCATGCCTTATATAACAAGCAAGGAAGAGGAAAGCCTACTAGAGAATCTAGAAGCCTATTGGCCAATAAGAAATATCCTAACTTGTCCTTGAGGCCTTGCAAGGCCCAAGAAACAAAAATTTCTAAAAAATATCTTTTCCGGCCATATATAGCAATTAAATTGACTTTTAGGCCCTGAAAAACATATGAAAAATTGCCAAATGCACATTCTGCCCAGTCACCTACAAGAGCGCAGCACATTATGTCAAAAATTGAAATTATTCTAGGAGCGCAACACAAAAATAAGCCTTTTTTGTAGCAGTGTTTTGGAGGCCTTCCCGATGTTGGAAAAGGCTCCACAATGGGTAGTTGGAAAGCCCTTGAAGTATAATTTTCAGATCTACCTTTATTTCTTCAATATGACCTCTACAAGTTGCCCAAAAAGTGAAAATTCCAAGACTGCCAGGAGCGCAACACATGCTCAGAAAAGTGGGCAGAAAGGTGAAAAATTGAGTGTTTTTGACCCTTTTTGGGGGCCAAAACGACTCCAATTGAAATAAAAATTGGTGAGAATACTCCTATAATGATGGGGAATCAAAAAATGTAAACCTCTCCTCCTGAAGATGCCCTGGGAAAAAGCGCGGCACAGGCCGTGCTGCACTCCTAGCCTCAAAATTTGCAAAAAACAAGAAGCTGTTCAATTTCTCTCGAATTTGGTAGGTAGGTACCTCATGGGTCCCTGGAGACTTGTAGAGGAGCTTCGGCCAAAATACCAAGCATAGCTTGGTATTTTTCATCTTTTGGTGCCAGGCCCTCATTTCGGGAAATTTTGAGTTTTTTCCTTGCAACTCGGTTTCTTCTTTCATTGTGCTCAGTAATTCTCCTTTGCAAGTTCAAATACTTGTTGGTCTTCTCTAGTTTGGCCTCAAGATGTATTTTGGCCCTTTCAAGCCATGATTCCCTATTATGCTCAATTTCCATGGCAAGGAGTTCAGTGAGGGGAAATTGTTGTGCTTCGGCTGATTCTTGCTCCATCTCTCATGCCACAACCTTTATTAGACCCATAGTTCTAGGCCTCCTTCTGGATTGACCCTCCTCATCCTCACTTTCTTCATAGGCACCCATGTACTCCTCCAACTTCACCTGTGCTCTTTGAGCCTCTTTTTGGTATTTGAGCGCCCTTGCTTCATAGATGGATTGCTGGCCACTCATTTGTTTGTTATGCATCTGCAAGAAGTGAATGACATCCTTAGCTCTCTCTAATTCAGCTTCCAAATCCCCGATCTGTGCATTCCTGTCCTGTAGAAGGGAGTTTTCAATTCTTGTTTCATTTTACTCATCATTGTCTATGTGGATGAGTTCAAATTCTCTTTCCTCCTCATTTTTTCTCACTTCCTCCTTCATTTTTTTTTTACCTTTGTCAATCATTTGAGTTGAGGAGGATGGCATGGCCCCTTGCCTTTTGGAGGGAGCAAACACATGCCTCTCTCCTCTTTGATAGGTAATGGGGAAAAGTGCAACAAGTTTTATTTGCAAACTTTGATCATCAGTGACCTTAGGACTGCTTTTTTCCTTATGTATGATCTCTGTGTGTGCATATTTTTCACCTTGCTCTTGACTGCCCTTTTGATAAGAATTCTCACTATCTCTTATGCCATCATCACTGTCAAGACCCTTAGGACTATCATCCTTTGTTTTTGAAATGCTAGAAGTGTCTTTATTACTACTTGGTACACATTCATCTTCATGATTGTCCTCTTCTTCATCTTTTGACCCATTGTGTTCACTGTCAAACTCAGCCTTTGTATCATTGTTTGCATTCTCTGTGGGGTCACTGTCATAGGCAATCTCATTAGTCCCTCTTATACTTTGATGGTCACTTTCCTCGTCACTAGGTGAATTTTCTTCACTTCTCTACCCACTGTCTTCTTTGTCTTGCCTATGGTCTTGACCTTCAATCTCAATCTCTGTTTCATAACTTGTATCATTTGCATTTTTGCTATGCTCACTGTCCTTGTCTTCAAAATTATTCCCTTCACCATTATGTATATTTTCCTCTTGGCTGACTTCTTCTTCACTATTTGGTTTATTACCTTCATTATTGGGCTCATGATCTTCATTTTTTTGCCCACTGAAATCACTTTCAAACTCTATTTCTTGGCTACTCTTTCCATCTTGGTCAATGTCTTCTTTTTCCTCTTTGCTGCTTTCATATGCCTCCTCTCCACTGTCCTTTGTATTTTCAGTGTCATCTTCTTCATTGTTTACTTCTTCTCTATGAATGTCATTTGTTTCTTGACTGTCATAAGGCTCACTTTTTTCCTCTTTTTTCTAGCTCACTTTTTTCCTCTTGATAAGCTGCCTTTGTCCCTGTATCCTTGGAGTCATCTTCTTCATCATTTGAGCCACTGTTTTGGTCTTTTTTCTCATCATTGGGCTCACTGCTTTCATCTCTATTTTCTTCTTCATAAACACTTTCTTCTTTGTCATTGCCTTCTTCATTTTCATCTTCCTCTCCTTCACTGCTTTCTTCATTTTCATCTTCCTTTCCTTCACTGTTTTCTTCACTTTCATCTTCCTCTCCTTCACTGATTTCTTCATTTGCATCACTGATTTCTTCTTTTCCATCACTGCTTTCTTCTTGGTCATCTTCCTCTCCTTCATTTCTTTCTTCATTTGCATCACTTCTTTCTCCTTTTCCCTCATTTCTTTCTTCTTGGTCATCTTCCTCTCCTTCACTGCTTTCTTCATGTTCTGATTTCTTAGGGGAAGGCGAATGAGGAAGGTCTCTTTGAGGAAATGATTCATGTGAAGAGGATGAACCAAGGTTAGTGGAGGGTGATGGAGGTGTGTGAGGAGGAATTTGAGATGATGATGGCAGACTTTGTAGAGGGATAGGCTTTGGAGTTGTGAAATCATCATGGGAGATAAAAACCTCCCATGGGATGCCTTGTTTTTCTAGTTGGTGTGAGACAATCACTTTGATGAGGGAATGATGAAAAAGGCTTGACATTTGTTGGGATGAAGGCCTCTTTTGCATGATGGAAGACATTTTCTCAATACTTTTACAAAGGTAGTAGGGAAAATGTAACAGCTTGGTTTTGGTGAAATGCATGAGGAGTCTTATGTGGTAGGAATAGATTCTGGAGAACCTACCCTCACAGGTGAAGTATTTCATAATGATATTCATTAGGAGAGAATATTTGTCCAATAGATGAGAAAAGGGGAACATGGTTTTTCAATTAGCTTGACAAATTGGTTTCAGGAATGGGTGATAGTAACTTAGGTCCAGGTGCATTTGTTTGAACCACCTTTCTCCTATGAAATGTATTCTAGTGGCCATAGAGATGGCATTGGTGGTCAGCTCAAACTTAACCCCAGCTAGGTGTACTTGGTGGTTATGAAGGTTTAGGGCAAAGGGCTTGGTCAATTGAGGGTGACTCTGGATCTTTTGTACTTTTTTACAGAATTCATAGCATCATAATTCTTGAAAATAGGAAAATATATTAGGAGAGGCTATCAAATGTTTAGTGCTTGTAGGCTCAAACGTATTTGGCTTCCCACCCTTCCTTTGATGCTCTTTAGGCCTTTGAATTTCCTTATCAATGTCAACACTACCTTCCCTAGGAATTTTGTCCTTCACCCCTGCCTCAAGACCTTTTTAAAATAATATGACACTGCTTGTGGAAGGATGTGAAAATGGTGAATGAGACGGTGAGGTTCTAATTAGGTCAAGGCTCAACAGTGTATAGGCCAAGTGTTTTTTCTAGGATTTCATTTCCCTCTCTAAAATCAACTTTCAATTTTCTTTGTAATCTTGTCTTTAGAAAAATAGGAATATGTGGAAAAAACTCAAAATACCTCTCAAAATATCTCCACAGCTGAAAAAACTATCTCAACACACCTTGTGGGTAGGTCGGGCGCCTCCTAAATGAATATCTGGGCAGTTCCTAAATGGACAGGAGCATAGCACGGGCACCTCCTGAACGCAGTGTCAGGTCACCTCTTGAACCGAGTTGGGTCACCCCTGGGCGGCCCTAAATGCATTTGGGTCACCCCGAAACACTACTTCATGCCACTCATGCACCTCCTAAACATGTTTTTTTGGCAGAGGCTGCACGATGTTGGGAGGGAAGGGTCCGCACAATGGTGGATGTAGCACCCTGCACGTTGTAGGGGTTTCTCTGCATGCGAGTGTCGGGTGCCTCTGGGCAGACAACAGGAGCACACCATGACAGAGAGTTGGCATATGGGTCGGGCGCCTCTGCACATTTCTGTCGAGCGATGGCTCTGTGCAAAACACTATGCTACAAGCGTGCAGCGTGCTGTTGAAAAATGCACAGGCAGTGCTTTCAGGTGTGTAGCGCGACTCTACAGGAGCATAGTGCAAGTTCTTCTACCTGAAGACTGTGCCAAAAACTCAGAACTCTATGCCTTGGGAGTTTTTCTCTCTTTTTCATAAGACAAAATGATTTTGAGTGAGGATGGTTCTAGGCCTTTTATGCCCTTTGAAAAATTAAAAACATGACCCACTTTCTAATGTTTATCTTTTGCTTCTTGCTTTTTCACTGACTCTTTTGCTAGTATTTCCCTTTTTTATTTTGTAGATGGTGTTTTTAAACAACAAAGTGATCTTTGTGAGGACCCTTTTTTAAATATGATTTCATCCATTATTTGGCCACTGATTTGTCAGAATCATGAAGAATCTATCTTGTACAGCAAACCTAGTCCTTTTTTGGTCAATTTCTGCTTGCTGGTGGTATCATAAAAGCAGTGTTTTTGATCCTTGAACTTCCTTTGGAGTTTGGCATTTCCAAAAAATCTTGGAAAACTGGTGATTATTCTTGTTTTATCCATTTTTACATGTTGAACCTATGCATCTCTCTCTGACTACTTGATGTATAATTCAATTTATTCAAGAGTTCTGTGTCCTTCATACTGATACCCTTTTTAATATTTTTTCAACTTTTAGAGGCTGCTTTCAAATGTCATCTGAAAACCTTTTGTCTCTTTGATGAATTTTTATGATATTTTGTTGTAGTGAAAGAATGCTGTCTTTAAAAAACTCCTGAAACTATTATCTGATATCATCTTCTACTATCCCCCTGTAGTCAACCAAGGAGACTTTTCATTCTGACTTTTTGTTTATTGACACTTTGGTTGGTGCACAGTTGTGTTTATGTGCTACTGTCTTCAGTACCTCATGCATAGGCTTTTTGATGGGAAACATTTCACAACAATTATCATGAGATCATGATTCTCTTTGTGAAATTAAGCTGTTGTATCTCTTTATTTGTTGTAGGATGCCTTATGGGTTTTAGGCCTCTTACTTTGCATACGTTCTCTGTGGCGATAACTATAATAGAGAATTCTTCTTAGAAATACTTTATCACCCAATGCTTGTTCTTTTCTGCCGGGCTTAATGCTTTATCGAGAGATACCTTTGGAGGCTTTGGATGTCTTTGGAAGTGATAAGTTTCACCCTTGATTTCACTTGATCTCACCTTTGAATATCTGAAACAATGAATTTGGAACCATGACAATGCATAACCTAGGAGACCCTATATGACTTATTGGGATGTCATGCGGAATAGGTCTTTGACTCGAAAGCTTGAGTCAGGGTTTGGAAGTCAGACACAAGGGCTTTGACACACTTTTTATGTGCACTTCCATCCTAGACAACTAAACAACTTTGATTTACCTAAAGATCTTAGAAAGGGAGTTTAAAATCACCATTGCTTGAGGCACGTGATGAGTGGAGGAAAAAGTTTGGGTTACTTGGCGAACCAAGGTGTGAAAATAGAGGGCTTAGACAAACCTAGACAGAGTGTTATAGGTAGAGGTGGCAAGCATAGTGAGAGTGAGGGAAATCAATCTATGATTTGGTCTTCTCAAAGTGATAGGATGGCCATGCATTGACAAAGTAGCAGGATAGTGAAAAATTTATCCTAAGGATAATGAAGGTAGTGAGATTTCTAGAACTCCCAAGACTTCTATGATTTTTGTTTCTAGAAATATTGGACAAGCATTTAGTCATGTAAACAGGTAAAAATCACTGATGACTAACAAAGTGCATGCGCGATTGGTATGCAACGTGTTTCGCCCCCACCCCTTTGGTGGTAGATTCCTTTTTACGGGAACACGACGTCGAGATGTCTGTTTCTGAGCCAAGGAGTGGTTTTAATTCATCCAGCTCCGGAGATATATGGGTAGGATGGCCTATTACGTCGCATATGACGCAGACTGGTGATTCCCGTTGAATGGCGGGGGTCACCTCTTCTTTCCTCTTCTTATTTTTTCTTGGGCATGATCCAAGGTTTACTTAATGGGAGCTTCCTTTGCGGGGGTGGTCTCGACCTTTTCTTGGATGGGTGGGGGCTCCTCAGGACTGAGGGGCTTCAACCCTGTGGCAGTAACGTGGGTGGCTCCTATTTTGGAAGGAGGAACAAGGTACCAAACTTGGAATGCCAACAATAAGTTGGGTAATACCTGTGTTGCTAAAACCTGCTGGGAGACGAAGCCAGCTGGGGGGTAGAGGAAAGGGGTTTGGGAGGCGGCATATGCTAGAGAGGCTGTGGTGGTCGATGCCTCGGTTTTGTTACTGCTTGAGTCTGTGTCCTGACTAGCCTCAACATTTGATGTGGACATCATGCACACCGGAGCCCCTGTGACATCAGACGATGACTCAGGGATTATGGGAGGATCTCCTAGGAATGACCCTAGAACGGACGACGATTTGAATTGGCCAGGGCCATTTTCTTGGTACCGTGAAAGACCATCCATTTGTGTATCTACATAGTGGGAACAAACCATGTTGGTTAAGGGGATGCTTCTCAACATGTGTGTTGCTCTGATATTAAATGCTGGGGTCCTCGTGGGGGAACATAATAATGCGGAAGAAGGAGGAGGCTATGGCAGACATGGCATACATATAACTCCGCTCGAGGAGTATATTGTAATCCAAGTTTGCGTCCAAGACTTCAATTTCTATGTGGATCGTCTTTCCGGCTAAACGGATTGGGACATTTTGGTAGAGGCTGATGGGGGTCGAGGGACAACCATCATATGCTTGAAGCATTATGAGTGAGGGCTTTAGTTCGGGAGAACCTAACTTTTGCCAAACATTTTTTGACATGATGCATGTCGATTCACCCTCGTCTATGACACATCGGTGAATAGTGATATTCTGGACCGACACTGGTATCTAGAAGGAGACCATGGAAGGAAGCCTGGGGGTGTCTTTGTCTAAGTCAAACACCATCAGGCACGTATGAGCGTTGATAATGCCTAATGAAAGTAGGGCTTTCATTTTTCGGGCATGTTGCGTACTTCAGGCGACATAGTAGTGGGAGATCGAGTTAAATCATCAACGATGCTTGTTATTCATGGGCAGCTTGGAGTAGTTTCTTGCTCGCCTATTAGGTCCCTTTGCCATTTTTTGCAATGGTTCGATAGGCATATTTGAAATGGTCAAAGGTGCAGTCGGTGCACTAGTACTTGCCCTTGACGCATTGGTGTCTAGTGGGGTGTTGTAATTACAATTCCATGTTTGGAAAAACATCTCTTCGCCAATCATGTAGATTTCATGTCTACTTTTCTGAAATCTATCCCGGGTTTTGCTGCGAGTGCTAGCATCCCTTGGTGGGGGAAAGGCTCTTGCTTCCCGGCCGTTTTAGGAAGATCAACCTTTGCCCGGTTACTCGTAGCTTCTTCGGCTCCGGAGATCGGGACAATGGTGAGTATAATTGCATACTCACCACATGACCCAGACAAGAATCGTTTGTTAGTAAGAGGTGGCCTTTGCCTTGCTATTGAGCATTACTAGGCTCTCCCATTAGATTCCCAGTTGGAGTTACCTCTAGCTTGGGATCGTTGTGGGTGCTGCTACCCACATAGGTTCCCTTTTGGCTTGTTTTTGGATTTTTTCTTTACCACGTTAGGAGGGTAGTTCTCCAGGTTATACTGGTGTGGTTGGTTTTGGGACGGCTGCACAAAGTTCACCTATGCAGTGGTTTGCGTAGGTGGATCCTGTGCTGGGGACTAAGCATAACATTGTCCTGGGTTTGCACCTGGCCGTTGGAGGGGAGCTCTTCCATCAGTGTTTCTTTTTGCATACTGGGTCCCCTCCACCAAAGGATAAGGTCCTCCCTGTTGATAAGCTTCCTCCCTATTAGCCAAATTTTGTTGTGGCATATGATGACTTTGAAATCTAGATTGAGACATGTTTTGTGTAGAACTATATGTGTAACCAGGGTTTTGACTACTGCTACCTAGGTAACCTTGGGTCATTGACCCAATTAGCCCGTCTACAGAGTTCGACGCGCTAGGCAATTCTTGATAAGTTTGCAGGTGTGGGGCGTTAGGTAGGATGTTGTAAATGTAACCTGACTGCATATAAATTAGTTCAAGATTTTTGGCTTTACTGATTGCATCCTCTTCGAATGTGGGGTTTTTCTGCGCCGCATCCTTTGAAATCTCCACCATTAGAGTTTTCAAGAATAAATCTAAGAGGACCCAATCGTTGAGTTTAGTTGTACATAAACTATGACACCGCCTCCATTCATGGAGATGGTCTAAGATATGGATGGCAGGGATTTTTCTAAAATGAGTCAGTAATTCCATTCCCGAATCATGGTGAATGGGTAACTGAAAATATGTGAGGAACGTGGTAAAAAGGGTGCTAAAGGTTCCATGTGAAGCAGGAGGTTTCTCCATGTACCACTTCGCGACTAATCCTGTAAGAGTGCGTTGAAATAGCCTCAATCGAATAGTGTCATCCATGATACTGTTCGATGAGCACCACAGATGAAAGGTCATTACATGATTACCTGGGTCTTTCGCTTGCTTGCCTTCGAATTTTGGTATATCCGAAGGGAGCTTCGTGGGCATGAGAGGCCATGACGGATCGTGTGTGATGGGGTCATTTGTTAGCTTGGTTAAATCGGGTAGATTCAATGAAGCTAAGAAAGGTGATTGGGAGGTTGATGCCATTGCAATGTGTGAAGACACAAAGTTCTAGTTAGAACAAGGTTTAGTCTATGACGTACCCTACTGCGTATTCAGCTGGCTTCCTGAATGGGACACACTCCTTTTCCCCCTAGGGGTTGAGGGGGGAGTGGTGTGTGGTGTGGTGTTGGGAGACCAACTAGGGTTCCCAAATATGGCTGCTCCAATGAAGGATGAACCAATGATGGTGGCGGTGTTCCGTCTTTGATGCCTAAATGGCGAAAGACCTGGAACCCCTCCTGGTAATGGGGGGGTCCAAAAGATGCCTGGATCGACGAGGTTCTGTTGGGACCGTTTGGGTGTCGAATAGGTTAGGTTTTGGAAAATTTTGAGAGGATAGAGTCTATGATCAAAGAAAAATTATGGCCACATGCATAAAACAAAGCGAAAAAAAAAAGAAAACCCTTTAAATTAATCTATGTGATCAATCAAGCAAAAAAGTGGTTTTTTTTTGTTTGCGTGTGATACTCAAAATGCTAGAAGACCTGTTGCATCCTCACACACTCATAAGTAACTGGGCCTTGAGAATATTTCTTGCGAGTTCTGGCACAACGTCTCGTAAGAGCTGGCGATGCCCCCAGTCATCCGAAGAGAATCCACCAAGGTAAGGGTAGAGGGTCTGGCACTTGCATGCACCATCACCTATAGGGTAAAGGATGCCCTAGGTTTTGGCCACTAAGAACCACCATCCAAGGTGAGCATTCGAGTCTTGGGATTCTTGATATTCATCTAACAATAGCGAGTATTAGTCGGGTTAGGTAGCCCCAACCGATACCGCATGCACTGCGCCTAAGCCTAACCCCCTTTGAATCTGGTCTCTGCCACGCTCGGGTTTTCTTTGCCATGGGTTGATATGTGGATTTGAAGCTCCCTAAATACAAAAATTTTATGTTTCAGTATGAATTATGATTAAGGTGGCTTATTGGATGCCTACTCCCTTGGTCCTAACTTAAACTATAAATTCTTTTATGGCCCCTATGGGGAGAATTTAGTGAGTTTGGTTAAGTTAGTTTTTGGTGTCTTTATTTTCTTAGTGGGTGAGTGTGTGTGAGCATAAGGTGAACAAGCACATATTTTGAACGTGTGGATATCGTTGATCGTTTACAAAAATCCCCTAATTAAACTACGTTATATTGTTCCTTACTCAAATGGAAAACATGTGTGGATAATGGGCCACTTTCAAATTTTCCTAGTTAATCTATGTGACTAACTATAGGGAGATGGAAAATTGTGAATATGGAGCGTTCATATGCTTACCTAGGATCACCATAATATGCAAAGGTAGCAGAGATTACTTTCTCTTCTATAAACAATTTGATCCTAGTCCCGTAATTCCTAATGCAAAAATTGAACTAAACTAACAATTTCTACACTAGAAAAAAGAAAACTAGCTATGCATGTGTGGTCTTGGGCCACTTACTTGGACTAGTTATCTAGGTGTGAATACCAAAATTTGCAAAACATAAATTGTTTGGAACACAATTTAATTTCCCCCCTACTTAAACTATGTGAAAATCTTGCAAAAATCAACTTGAATAAAAAACTGACTCTAAGCCTATAGAAAGAAGCTAAAAGTGAGTTGTAACAAGTTGTGGGGTATCACAACAAGTGTTGGTAGATGCATTAGGGGTTGCCAAGCACCTTTCAAGTAGAAAAGGACAAAATATTGGGCGAAATTTCTCATTCTATGAATTGCGCGCAAAAGGCAGAGACAGGTGCGCTTTCTGCGCACGGGTTAGCCCTAAACACGCGCCCTGCACGTTTGTGAGGAAAAAATGCATGCAAATTCCTGCAAGTAAAAAATTAGGAGCTGCTCTTCTTCAGTCTTTCACTCAAGGTGAATCTAGGGACTGCAAGATATATCATAGGACTATCAACTCCACTCTCCAGCATAGACAAAGGTCTCCTACAAAAGAAGGCACAACCACATAAACTTGGTAAAACGTTAGTGGAGTCACCAATCCTGTTGTGGTGGATTTGGTGCATGAATATATGAAATAAAACCAGTTTAAGGGTTGTGGTTTACCCCTTTAAACTATTGGTAAAAGGCAGAAAGTGGTGGAGTTCAAAATCATACAATCTAGAGGAAAAAGCGTGCAAATGTATACTCAAATTAAACTAAAACTAAAACACAAATATACAGAAGCTATTGAAAAGAGTCAAATGATAATAATGCAAACGGTGGCTCTAGGCCCCTTCGTATTAAACGTTTGATACGAAGAAGAGATTTTACCCACTTGCCAAGGGCCCCTAGACAATTTTTCTAGGTCCCGATGCAAGGATGTTGTCCTCCAAGGTTGGCCTTAGTGCAGTCTCCCTCTCTCTCTGTTGTATTGGACTAAGATTGTTGGATGGCCAAAAATCGAGTCCCCTCTATCTCCAACTCCAAGTAACACACTGCTGGTATTGCTTGGGCAATTTTGGCCATCATAACAATGTGATCACCCATTCATCTTCTCATGGTGGATTTATATAGGGGATTTCAAATCCTCCTTCCCTCCCTTGGTACATGGTGGATGGTGACCCAAGGGAGAGGTATGATTCCATTGTGTGCTCCAAATATTCCATTGTGTGCTCACATAGTGTCTAAGGAGGCACTGGTGGCTGTCCTTAGGCAGCTTCATGTAAGGAGTAACTTGTCCTTTGCTTCGTGTGGTCCTGGATACCGACATTTGCCACTTTTAGGAATGCATGCTTATCGAGAAAAAAAGCATGTAGAAGGCGCTCTTCTCGAAGGATAATGCGTGCAAATAACATTTTATGACTAATTTAAATTTGATTTCCTTTAAACCTTTGAGATTTTAAATACTTTCTAGATTCCATAATGTCTTCCTGCCCTGTAAATACTTTGGCTTGACATTAATTAATGTCATCTTTTGCTGTACGATTTTCCAGTGTTAACAACCACCGTTTCCACCATGAAGATCTAGAGGAGGACGAGCACCTCTTCCATTCCTAGATGTGGGTAAAGGGTTTCTCGCTGCAGTTCATTGTCGACAATAGGAGCCAAAAGGACCTCATTTCAGTAGGGGTGGTGAAGCACCTGGGCTTTCCGACCACAACACACCCATAACCGTACACCATTAGGTGGCTTCACCAAGCATAGGATCTCCGCATCAGCCAACAATTTTTCCTTCCCTACAACATCAAGCCCTTCACGGATGAGGTATTATGTGACATTGCCCCTCTTTATGTTTGCGATGAATTATTAGGCCAACCATACTTTTGGAATCGACATGTTATATATGAGTCCCAACCTCGCATTGTTATTGTTACTTTGGGAAATAAGTTGTACAGGATACCACAGGTAGCACCGCCTGCCGCCATCTCTTTGGTTACTGCAAAAAAATACAGTAAGATAATTTCCAAAACCGGGAATTTTTTTTCCTAGTGATCTTCCCTTAGGGAAAGAGGAAGACTGTGGCCACGACCTCTAGATAGGGTTCCTCCACATGAAAAAAATAAATGGACAAGGTTGTGGAGGAGTATGTGGACATGTTCACCTCACCTGCAGGGGTGCCTCTGCACAATTAGGTCAAGCACCCCATAGATCTAATCATAGGTGCAGCACTGCCCAATGGACCAATATATCGATGCTTAGTTCTGGAAAATGATTAAATCAAGAGAAAGATTCAGGAGCTCCTACAAAAATTTCACATACATCTGAGTTCATCACCTTGTGGGAGCCCGATCGTGTTGGTGCAGAAGAAGGATGGGACTTGGAGAATCTGTATTGACTATTGGGTGCTGAACAAGATCACTTTCTGGAATAGGTACCTGATCCCACGGATTGATGGCCTTCTAGACCAACTCAAGGGGAAAAAATATTTTAGTAATATCAACTTGAAGTCCAGGTGTCACCAGGTACCAATCAAACCCTCTGATGTGTGGAAGACTGCCCTCAAAGCCAAGGAGGGCCTATTCAAATGGATGGTCATGACTTTCGGGTTGACAAATGCTCTTGCAACCTTCATGAGGCTAATGGATGACATATTGTGGCCATTCACCATCTAATTTGTAGTAGTATACTTCGAAGACATCTTGATCTTCAACCAGAATTAGGAAGATCACATCCACCACATCTGACAGGTCCACCAAACACTGCAACAATACAAGTTGTGTGCCAATTTGGAGAAGTGAAATTTTTGCATGACCTAGGTTTAGTATCTGGGGTAAATTATTGATGAGCAGGGGGTGGATGTGGATCCAACAAAGATACAAGTAATTTGGGATTGGCCAATCCCAACCACTCTAACAGAGCTCTGCATATTTCTGGGTCTTGCTAATTTCTACCACTGGTTCATGTTGGGATTCTCTCATATCACTTGGCCCTTGGGTCAAGTCACCAAAGGAGGAGCGAAAGAAAGGTTCGTTTGGTTTGAATATCAATAGAAGGCGTTCGAAGAGTTGAAACATAACCTCTACTCTGCCCCAGTGATCACATTACCAGGCTTGCAACAACCATTTGAGATCGAGACAAATGCCTCTGACTATGCTATTGGGGAAGTTTTTAATGAATAAGGGAATCTGGTGGCATATCATAGTGAGACACTATCCTACATAGTCCAGAAGTATCCCACTTAT
Source organism: Pinus albicaulis (assembly GCA_034641835.2). Taxonomy (NCBI): domain Eukaryota; kingdom Viridiplantae; phylum Streptophyta; class Pinopsida; order Pinales; family Pinaceae; genus Pinus; species Pinus albicaulis. The sequence continues at coordinate 637,217,029 of CM076580.1, forward strand.
GAAAAAGAGATGCATTCCATTGTGTAGGCTTGCCGATAATGGAAGCATTACATTTTGGGGAAGGAAACGGTCATACACATAAACCACCAACCCCTATATTTCATATAGGCAAAAGGGAAGTTTCAGAACAATTTCCATCAGAAATGGTCCACATATTTGAAACAATTTCATTTGAACATCAAGTATAATAAGGGAAACACCAATAATGTGTAGAAATTATACAATATGCATGTATATACCAGACTCAAATCTTTGTGGAATTTAAATTTCCAATTGCAAACACATGAAGAAAGATCAATCACACATAACAAGAAGTTCTACCAGGAAAGCTTAAAGCTTAAAACCACAACTATCATATATTATGTATATCAATGGAACATGAAACAATCTCATACAAAATCTCAACTAATAGAGCTCTCAATACAATATATAATTGTCTCACACTATCATGCAAAAATTTACATATCTATGCACCAATTTCTTGCCTCCTGACAGCTTGCCTCCACTGTGTAATCCCTGCTCAAGAAGAACCTTTGAATGAATGATTACCTCCTACCTTAATTGTGAAATCATCATAAGCATCTCCATTGCGTGTGTAGATGCATTGTATGCATCACTATAGTCACAACTGATAGTCCATTCAACCCTTTCACCTATCTCTCCACTGGATCTGACATGCAAGTAGTTAACTGTTGTATTTCTTCAGTTGCATGTGAGTCACTGCTTGTGAATTAATTAAATAATTAATTCACTGAAATCTCACTAGTGTATCATGAGTGAAAATTAGCACAATTGAGTTTAACTCACTTAACTGAGTTCAACTAAATAACAACTCCCATAACTACACATCCAACTCTGTTACAATTGTGCATCACTCTGTTATAATGAAGTCCACCATGCATGAGTCACCAACCAACATAGGAATTGCATAATTCCTTGAGCTCATTGATTTGCCACATCTGTTCACTGAAATCAAGTGCTCCAGAGAATAAGTTATTATTTATTGTCTGATTATTATTAAGGGCTAATAATAATCGACATGCATTCTATTTTTAGATATGTGATCTATAAATAGAATTCGCTCATATCTCTAAAAATATAAACTCATCTAAAGATATAATTTTCTCAACCATATAGAATCAGCATCCTGCTAATTTTAGAATATGCTCACCATTCTAAAAATAGACATACACCTAAAAATAGCCTGTGTGGGCCCCACCTAGTGAAGGTGCTTATTTTTCACTAGGATCAAGGATGATGTTTTCGGATGCCACTTTCACTATTTCTTGTTGCACTCTTCAACACTCCCTCTCAACAAGAAAGGACTATCTTTACATGCGATATGAAACTCCATGCATTCGCCCTGCAACCTTTGCATGCACCCTGCAACTCCATGCATCTGCCTTGCAACTCTTGTATGCAACACTTCTGAAACTAAATAGCCTCCAAACAACTGAATCAATATAATGGATATGTCGTCAAAATCTTCTAACTTCTGCTTAGCTACTGCACATGTCTTCAGGAACCACTGCACTGTTGAACTCTGCACCCATGCACTCTGCACTTACTGTCAACTCTGATCTGTGCTCCAGTATGCGACACTGTCACTTTGATCTGACTACATCAATCCAAATGATCATGCTACTACTTCTCTATGGGCTCCTCGTAGCCAGGTTCAATTCATGAGATCCACACCATCCCAATGAATACTGCCCAAAAATTTCTTCTTGGGATTACTCATGTATGTCGCCCCACGTCTCACCTGGTGGTATAGTTGCATGCACTCCATCTGCCCATCTGACACGAAATTTATTTGCATGAGTGGTTTCTCCCACTCCACAATCCTCATCTTGTGGCTGCTCCACGTCCCGAGGTTCACTCTTACCTGCATGCAAATCCAACTCCCTCTCAAGCTTCAATTGCATGTCTTTCTCGCACTTCCCAATAATAGGAAGCTCCGTAGAAATCCCATCTACTTCAAGTCTGTAGAGATTATTAACTCAAATCCCAACCTTCTTGGCTTGCCCTGTTGTTTTGTGTCACAGGAAAAATTTTCCTTCACTAAAGACAACATCATAGCTTCTATCCTCTAACATTTCGACTGAGATTAAATTCTTCTTTAAACCTGGAACATGCACAAAATATTTAAATGAGAGAGTTTACCTTATTCCCTCTGAAAGGTAATGGTACCAATGCCGGTTGCATTGTATCATCCATCGTCGCCCAACTCAACATGCATCTGGAGATCTTTCTCCACCAAGTCACTGAAAAGTTTCTCATCTCCAGTCATGTGAAAGGAAGCACCACTATCAAAGTACCACCACGATCCCAATGCACTAGACACCATGCATGCGATCAATGAGAAGTCAAGCTCAAATTGCGAGGCAAGAGCCTCACCAGTTGTAGCTCCAACAACCATCTTGTTCTTATTCTTATGTGGACAACTTGTGGCAATATGTCCAAACTCGTGATAATGAAAACACTTCACTTTGGACATGTTGTGCTCCTTGCCATCTTCACCGAACTTAGATTTTGAATGGAATTTCTTCCCCTTCTTCTTCTTCACCTTTGCAGCCAAAGCACAGTGCTCTTCATCATCATGCTTTGATGAAGAGCCATCTCTAGTGTTCCACCTGAACTCCTCCTACACTAGATACGACCACAGTCACTCCCAATTTGGCAGTTTTTCTTGTCCGTTGACAAATTCTTCATAACTGTGCTAGCTATTAGGAAGTACCAAGAGAGCCAAACTCACCAAATCATCATTATAAACACTTAATCCTACACTCGCAAGCTTATCCCTGCATTGGACAAACTTTTTCATGTATACTGGAATAGTGTCGTTCTTTTCCATATTGATTTTTATGAGTTTATCCTTCAATGCCAATTTCCTATGGTTGTTGCTGCTTTGGAAAAGATCCTTCAAAGCCTTCCACAAAGCATATGGAGTGGCTTTCCCATGAAGGCTTGAAACAATATGGTCTTTCACACCTTCCAACAGAATCCTCCTCGCCCTTGCTACTTTATTTTTCCATGCATCAAGTACTGCAGCATCTGTCGAAGTGGGCTTAGGAACATATTTCTCGATGAATTCCTTCAAGCTATTATCTTCAAGCATCACATCCATATTTTCCTTCCATTAAATGTAGTTTTAGTTTCCCTCGAGTGCAAAATCCAACCGCAAACCATTGAAATCCATTTCGATGTCTACTCAATGTTGCACCAAGAAATTTTTGCAGCAATTTCGAATTGTTTCTACTAACAAAATTCAACACTGCTTCACTATTGCAATCTCTTCAGCTCCGATATCATGTAAAAATTATACAATATGCATGTATATACTAGAATATCCTGATATAACAATTTTAATCCACTATTAAATACAAAATCATTCTACTAAATTCTTTGCGGAATTTAAATCGCCAATTGCAAACACATGAAGAAATATCAATCACACATAATAAGAAGTTTTACCAGGAAAGCTTAAATCTAAAAACCCCAACTATCATATATTATGTATATCAATGGAACATGGAACAAACTCATACAAAAACTTAGCTCATAGAGCTCTCAGTACAATATATAATCATCTCACACTGTCATGCAAAAATTTACATATCTATGCAATCCCTGCTCAAGAAGAACCTTTGAAAGAATGATTACCTCTCGCCTTGACTGCACAATCCTCATAAGCATCTCCAATGTGTGTGTAGATGCATTGCATGCATCACTATAATCATAACTGATAGTCCATCACACCCTTTCACCTATCTCTCCATTGGGTCTCCACTGGATCTGACATGCAAGTAGTTAACTGTTGTATTTCTTCAGTTGCATGTGAGTCACTGCTTGTGAATTAATTGAATAATTAATTCATTGAACTCTCACTAGTGTATCATGAGTGACAACTAGCAAAAATGAGTTTAACTCACTTAATTGAGTTAAACTAAATAACAACTCCCATAACTATAAATCCAACTCTGTTACAACTTTGAATCACTCAGTTATAATGAAGTCCACCATGCATGAGTCACCAACCAACCTAGGAATTACGTAATTCCTTCAGCTCACTGATTTTCCACATCTGTTCACTAAAATCAAGTGCTCCAAGAGAATAAGTTATTATACATGCATTCTATTTTTAGATATGTGACTATAAATAGCCTTTGGCCATATCTCTAAAAATAGAAACTCACCTAAAGATATAATTTTCTCAACCATCTAGAATCAACATCCTGCTAATTTTAGAATATGCTCACCTTTCTAAAAATAGACATACACCTAAAAATAGCCTATTTGGGCCCCACTTAGTGAATGTGCTTATTTTTCACTAGGATCAAGGATAATTTTTCCAGATGCCACTTTCACTGTTTCTTGTTGCACCCTTCAACATAATGTTGCAGACTGCCTCAACCGACTGCCGATCGTGGCGCTAACCAATGTGCTCAACTCTTGTGGGCCCGAGACTTCTGATTGGCCATTTCTCTACAACAACGATGCAGAATTTAGCCACACATACAAGATTCTCTTGGAGGGTAATCGATTTCTAAATTTTCACCTCCAGGATGCACTGCTATGTCACCTAGGACACCTTTGTGTTCCTTCAAGCGAGAGTTCCAAGATGATTTTGGAAGCGCACTACAATCGATTTGTTGGGCATTTCGAGGTCAAGAAAACAATGGGAGTACTAGAGAAGTATTTATATTGCCCAAACCTTTGACATGATGTCGGGAAGTACATCAGATCTTGCACCACCTGCACCATTATTAAACTGACCATAAAGAAGTAAGGCCTCTATAATCTGCTGCCTACCCCTAGTCGACCTTGGGAATCCATATCCATGGATTACATGTCAGGCCTTCATTCTACTAAGCATGGAAACAACTGTGTTTTTGTGGTCATTGACAGATTCTCGAAGATGGCCATTATGGCGAACTGTAAGAAGAATATCACAATTGAAGCCACTACTAAAATATTCTTTGAACATGTGTGGGTACACATTGGGATCCCATAGTCTATCATCTCAGATCAAGACAACAGGTTCCTCAGTAAATTTTGGTCCAGCCTCTGGTCAATGTTGGACACCAAGCTCACCAAGTCCGCAACTTTCCATCTCCAAATTGATGATCAGACAGAGGTCTTCAACAAGATTATCATACACATTCTGCATTTGTATAACTCAAAGCATCCATGCACATGGGATGAGAGCCTCCCCTATGTGCAACATAGCTATAACCGAGCCCTCCGCATCTCAACCGACCACAACCCCTTTTGTTGGAAATATTGAGAGGGGGTGAATCAATATTCCTTACAATTAGTATTATTATTATTTTAGAGAATTAGTTAATATTCAATTATTATCAGTTTTTGTACAATGATAACAGTAAACAAAATGAACACAAATGCACACATTTTTTAAGGTGGAAACCCCTTCCGGAACAAAAAAAACAACTGGATTATTTTCTAATAATTCTTTAATATTCAACTCTAATTGAAAAGAAAGCTCCAACTTCCTAGAATCTAGAAATTAGGGGAATTTTGAGGTCTAAAATGTGCCTCCTAAGGAAATTATAAAATAATAGTGGAAATAATAAAATAAAACTTGATGACATCATCAAATTTTAGAGGGAAAAAAGAAAAAACTACTTTTTAAACTCATACTTTCAACTTATCTACCAAATTTTTTACTCAAATTTCGAACGGGAGTACTCATTGGATGCAAAATTTAATTTCTCATCCAAGGAGTACCCATGTTGCATAATTTCTATGGACCCTTCAACACGAAAAATGAGAAATACATGAAAAACATGATTGCAATCAAATTTTTTCATGTATTTCTCATTTTTCACGTAGCAGGGTCCATCGAAAGTATGCAACGTGGGTATTACTTGGATGAGAAATTAAATTTTGCATCCAATGAGTACTCCCGCTCAAAATTTGAGTAAAAACTTTGGGAGATAAGTTGAAAATGCGAGTTGAAAAAGTAGTTTTATTATTTTATTATTTTTTAATTTTTTTACCCTTTTACTTAAAAAATGGTGAATCATCCCCCATAGTTGACATCATCACCTTGAATCCTATTGGTTATTATAAAGTTCATTTTGGTTGTACATTTTTCTTAGGAGGCCCATTTTAGACCTCAAAATTCCCCTAATGAAAGCATTCTTCTCCAGCTCCCACTGGATGGATGCTCCAACGTCCGAGATTCTTCAGTGGTCAACTGAACAGATGTCATAACACCTAATGAGCTACAACTCACCCTAGCACCACCCTACCACCTTGAATTTTTCATAGGCTTGAACATGTTGGTGACTTCATGCACCAGCCTAACACCACCCTACCACCCTACCACCCTATAGAAGAATAAAAGAAGAATGAACTTCCGTACCAGGGAAAATGGTCCACTTTACAATAATATAGAATGATGTAGAAGAAGAAGACACACTAGAACATAATCCCAACTATGAAAAAAATACCTAATGATGATCCTAGACCTCCCTATACTGCCTCTTCAATTCTTGGCAGATAGACACTAGCACAAATTTTACAGTGATGCTTTTACAATGACTCAGTACAATGATACCTTTACAATGACTGTTCTGCACCATGATTGCTGCTCTTGTCATGCTACCCTTTCTCGCTCTTCAGAACATTAGGTCATGCATTGAGTCTTATCTTGATGAATAGATAATACCTACAAAAACTCTCCAAGGAAATACCCATGACATGATAATATAAAAAAATTCATCATCCTACAGAGCATATGTCATTGCTAAACAAAAAAAAAAACAAATTAGAATACAAAGTACCTAATTCAATTAAGAGATGAACATGCATATACAGAATATACTTACCTAGAGCTTACCTCTACCACACCTTGCTTTGCTTTGCTTCTCTAGAAAGTCTGGTCCTTTGCAGCCCTTGACAACACATGATCTAGCTTTTTCTTGCCTTCTAGGAGCTCGATATTGAATCTAGTGTATCTATGTTATTTCAGATCCCCAATATGTGATTTTCGGTCCTCTAGTAGTCCTCTAAGTCTTATTTCCAATGCCATAATTTTGACCCAACTTGGATTCTTCAAGACAAATTTATGCCCAATCTCTCACAATGACCTAATTGTGGACTGGTTCAGTAGAGCGAACTTATACAGTGTGACACGTGTCACTTTTTCCTCATTCCACTGTGAAATTGATACATAGAAAACTAAAGTCCGTGCACCATCCACCAATTTTTATAGAATTCCAATATGATACTCAGAGAGAGAGTTATGACGATTTTCCCAAGGTCACCTCTTTGAGATGAAGTTCAGGAGCCTGCAAAAACCCTAAATTCTATAGATCATATCTCCAAAAATATGGCACACCATGATATTAAATTTTTACATGAGCTACCTCAGGATTTCGGCTTCGCCTCATAAAAATTTCATCTTCTTAACTGATCAGGTGATCATGTCCTAATTGGAAAAATGCTCAAAAATTTATTTGTTCAGAATTGGTTCAAACTAGAACGACAGGAAAGATCTTGTCAAAAAGATCCTGCAGCCGTAAATGACACTCAAATCCGTTACCGTATGAAGAAGTTATTGCATTTGGAAATTGCCCAATAACCTCCAATGTTGAAAGGAAATTTATAAATTTATGTGTTGGAATTTTTTTTCTAATTAAGGTTTAATTAATAAATTAAATTATATATTAATTAATGTTTTATATGGTTTTAATTAATCATATATTATATTATTTTATATATATTTTAATTAATTTTAAAACCATATTAAAAAAAAATTTATATCACACATTTATTAATTAAATTCGAATTATTAACATAAAAACCCAAATTATAATGTCAAATTTTAATGTGGCAAATATCAAAGGTCGTATGATATGTTTGGTGGTCACGTGGTCATCGATTATGTGGTGAGCGGAGGTTTCGAAGGGGCTTCGAGCTAGCCCCCTCCCCATTCACATGACCGCATCCACAGAATCGTAGCCTTAACACTCCAGCGGATACGCAAATGATTATGGTTATGCCATGGATACGTTCACATGCAAAACAGTGCGAATTGTGGAGGATTTTATGCCATGGTTTGTTCGGATCTTAAATGCGGTTTGTTAACTGTCAACCAAACTTTTCTCCGATGGGTGTGGTCACATGACCCCCGTAACATTAAGTTATAACCACCCAACTGGTGGGGATTATGGCAGACTCTGCCCAATTTGGCGCGGACCCTAAATTAGGGGCGTTAACTGGCAGTGCCACCAAATTTGGTGGAGCTTTTCAAGGGAAAACTAGGCAAAACTTCAGTTGGACATACCTTTGGTTAGGAGAATCATTTTGGAGTGAATTTGATTTTTGATTTTGGGTATTTGGAGCATTCCAGAGCCATTAGATCAGGTTTCAGAGCCATTAGAGCATTTCTTCAGGTTTTTTATCAGCAAGAGAGCTTGAAGAGCCACCAAGGCATGGGGATTGGAGCGTTGTATTGGATTATAGTTATCCATTGGAGGTGAAACTATAGTCATTTATTACTGTTTTCTGCACTCTGCACTCAATTCTACAACTATTTTTTCCTGTTTAGGCTTTCTACACATTGTATAACCATTTTCTGAGCATAAAAAGAGCAAGGACATGCCCATTTGGGGGCCTTGGACCTGGCAGATGTAGCCCAGGAGGGGTGAACTACCTCATCATATGCTAAGTTATATTTTGTGTTTTATTTGATGCTTATTTTCAGAGTTAAATATGTTAAATAGTAAAAATAAATAAGCCTCCTACATACAAAATACTCATAAACTCATCAAAGTCACTTTGTTCCAATTGCAAAACACGTTAAAAAGCTTGCATACATATGTTAATGGATAATGAATACCTTTCACTAGCAAACAAGTAGTTTCATTTCCAGATCATTAGTGTTTACTTCTATTATTTCTTTAGGCAGAGTCTATAAAGGGCTAGGAAGCTTCAGGAGCTCATCCTTTCTTTGAAAGGTGTCATATCCTGTAAATGCCCTTATAGTCTATCTTTGTATTAGAAATAAGAAGTTCTCACATTTCAGATCAGATTGGTATCAAAGCTAGGTTGAGCTCAAAATTTTTTTGAATCTTGTGCAAAGAAATATTGTATTGTTTTGCAAATTTGATGCTTACTAGGCTGAAACTGAAAAGAGGGGAAGGAAAATTGGTTAGTGCACAAACTAATCCACAACCTAAGAGGGCCAGGGTTCCATTATCTCCACCTTCTATCTCACCCTCAATAGCCTTAGAAGCAGCTACAAGCATGTCTTCAAGAGAAGGTGAAGCTCATGAAGAAATGGATCCCAAGGAAGAAGAAAGGGTTTTTCGAAAAGCTTTCTTGGATATGACTGAAATGGTAAGGATCCTCTATCAAGAAAGAAATGATAGGATTTTTGGAGAAGGATCTAAAAACCAAAGATAAGGAGGAGATTCTTCAGGAGGAAAGGACAATGATAAGTCAAAGAAAGGGAATGGAGGAAATGGTGATCCACCATCTCCATCACCATCCTCTTCCTCAACATAATCCTCTTCAACTTCAGAAAATTAGTCACATAAGTAAAAAACAACTGGTAAAAATCCTTTGTTAAAGCTTGATGTCAAATTTGAATTGCCCATGTTTAATGGTGATGTTAATGTAGAGAAATTAGATAACTAGATCAGACAATTGGAAGTCTATCTAAGGATTCAAAATTTGCATGATGATGACATAAAAATACAATTAGCCTCATTAAGGATGGATGGAGCAGCATTGTTTTGGTGGGAAGCCAAAACTAGGGATGAAATAAAGAAACATGGTAAGATTTCTCTATCATGGACATAGTTTATTACTACAATAAAGAAATAATTTTATCCTCTTTCTCACCTTCAGAAGGCTATAATGAACTAGCAAAACTTTAGACAGCTTAAGGGATGGAATGTGCAAGACTATACCCAGGAATTTAGGAGAAGAGCACTCTTACTTGGGGTAGATTTACAAAGCCAAGACACTTTGTTAAAGTACATAGGTTGTTTGTACAACTACCTTAAACACACTATCCTGATGTTTAATCCTACCAGCTTAGATGAAGTTTGTGTACAGGCTACACACTTGGAAGCTAGAGGAAAGAATACTTTTGATGAGGGTAGAAACAAGTCTTTCAAGGGAAAGAACAAAGAGAAAACTTTAAGGGAAAAGGTAAAAAGAATGCATCTATCAAACAAGAGGGTGAAAAGGTCATTTGTAAACATCGTTCAAAAGAGGGCCACGAAGAGAAAAACTGTTGGAAATTATATCCTGAAAAGAGAAACCAGTTTAACAAAAACAAGGGAAAGAAGAAAACTGCAGCTACTACAACTACACCACAAGATTTAGGTGACGATTCAGGTGACAAAACCAAAATTGCAGCCATGGGTTTGAAGAGTTTGAAGGGAAAAGAAATAGAAACTAATGCAAGTACTAGTTTTTCAAACTGTCATGTATAAGCTCCTAATGAGGAAGAAAGAATTGAATTGTTCCATGTGAGGGTAGTCTCAAAACATACAAAAATTGACACATGGTCTGATAGTGGGTCACAAGTTAATCTCATATCAGAAGACTTGGTCAAATAGCTAAAACTTGAGACCATTCCACATCTGAAGCCTTATCCACTTGGGTGGATATGCAAGGATGCAAACTTACAAGTCTCAAGAAAGTGCATCTTGCGCTTTGCAATAACTGCACACTTTATTGACACAATTGAACTTGATGTGGTGCCACTTGATATATCATGAATTGTTTTGGGAAGTCCTTACTTATTTGACAGGAAAGCAATCTTCCATCGTCATGAAAATAAATATCATATTTTCAAATATGGCAAGGAGTATATTTTCAGAGCTCATTGCAAGAAGACAAATATAGTGATGGTAAATGCGAGACAGGTAAAAAGGCTAGTTAATTTAAGCAAGATTTTTGTTCTTCTTATGATCAAGCCAAAGGTTGATGTGAATCATGAGTCATTTGAAAATTGTGATCCCAAGCTTAAATTAGATTTATATGATGTAGTTGATGCACATCATGAGATGTTTCAGGAACCAGCAGGTTTGCCTCCTAAAAGGGAGATCCAGCATGAAATCCATTTGCATCTAGATTGTCCACTTCCTAACATAGGCATGTATCGCATGTCTATCATGGAGAATGATGAAATAAAGAAGCAAATTAAAGAGTTGTTGGACAAGGGTTTCATAAGGCCAAGCACTTCACCATGTGGGTCACAGATAGTGTTGATTCCAAAGAAAGATGGAACTTGGCGTATGTGTGTGGACTTCAGGGCTTTGAACAAGATAACGGTAAAGAATCGTTACCCACTTCCAAGGATAGATGATTTGTTAGATCAACTGAAATATGCTAAATATTTCACTAAGTTAGACTTACGTAGTGGTTATCATCAAGTTAGAATTGCAGAAAGTGACATATGGAAGACAAATTTTAAAACCAAACAAGGACTTTTTGAGTGGCTTGTTATGCCGTTTGGTTTATGCAATGCACCTACAACTTTCATGCGGGTAATGGATGATGTCTTACGTCATTTTCTTGATGATTTCATTATTGTCTACTTAGATGACATCTTAATTTTCAGAAAGACTAGAGAAGATCATGTCATGCATGTTAAGAAAGTACTTGATGTTAAAAATCAGTTATTTCTTAAAATGTCAAAGAGTGAATTTGGAAAGACTTTGGTTTATTTGGGACACATAGTAGGAGGAGGTGCTTTGAGAATTGATCCTTCCAAAGTAGAAGCCATTGTGAATTGGCCTACTCCCAAATCCATTACAGAGGTAAGAATTTTTTTGGGTGCAGCTCATTATTGGAGGAGGTTTATTTCTAACTTCTATGCCATAGCAACTCCTATGCATGCAGTTACAAGTGTGAAGCGTGCTTTCCAATGGGGTGGCAAGAAAAAAAAATATTTCAAATCTTTGAAAGAAAAGACAAGTTCAGTCTACCCTTGCAAAGCGTACTCTGAGAGACAATCATTCAAGATTCAGAGCATGCTAGTGATTACGCCATGGGTGCAGTTTATCTTATACATGGTAAGCTCATCGCATTTCATTCTCGAGGACATTTAATGGTGGCCGTTGTGAATTATCCTACATATGATAAGGAGTTGTATGCATTGGTACAAAGTGTTAAAAAGTGGAAACAATATTTGATGGGCAAAGAAACAATTGTTCATACCAGATAATCAACCTTTAGGGTACTTGGCATTGTGCTAAATTGTAGCAGTCACGACACTTCGCATGGATGGGTTTCCTACAATAATTTCACTGCTAATAAGGTGCAAGAAAGGTATTCTCAATAAATTCATAATACAAGCCATAATACTATTATTACAGTACTTTGCTTAAGAATGACTTATCAGGTATGAAAGCTATGAAAGAAACAAAGATTTCAGCTGATGATTTTAAGGAGGTGTATGATAACTTGAGTGAATGGAATCATGTTGAGGAGAATGATTATCATTTTCATAATAATTTGTTGTTTCATTTTGGAAAGTTATGTATACCACAAGGGGATAGATTAAGCATAATGAGAGAGGCTCATTCTTCTCTTATTGTTGGTCATTTTGGGGTAAGAAAAATGGTGGCACATTTATAGAGGTATTGTTATTGGCCTCGCATGGTAGAGAGTGTTGCACGTTTCATTAGAGGTTGTTCATTATGTGCTACAAGCAAGCCTAGCAATAGGAAGCTTGGATTATATACACCATTGCTAGTACCTTCTAGACCATGGGAAAGTGTTTCTATGGACTTTGTTGGAGGGCTACCATTATCTAGAAAGCATCATGATTATCTTTATGTAGTAGTTGATCATTTCAGTGAGATGTGTATTCTTATGACATGCAAGAAAAATATAACTGCTGAACAAATTGCTGATTTATATTTTCAACATGTATGGGTTCATTATGGTTTTCCTACTTCTATTGTTAGGTACAAGGTTTCCAGATTTGTTGGGAATTTTTGGTATAATCTATGGAAAGTGATGGACACCAAGTTGAAGAAGAGTACTGCTTTTCATCTGCAAACAGATGGCCAAATAGGGGTAGTGAACAGAACCATTGTACATATTTTGAGAGGTTATTGTAGCAAGCATCCCAAGCTTTGGGATGAGCATTTTCATTACATTCAGCATGCTTACAATCGGGCCAAGCACTCTTCTACAAATACTTCACCTTTTGAAGCTTGTTTTGGGTATTTTCCTAAGTCACCATTAGATTTCATTCTTGAGAAGGATGTTTCCATTGATGGGAAAAGTGACATTGGCAAAGCTCGCATGTTCATTGAAAGAATTCAGCTTATAAATTAGCAAGCTCAAGAACAACTTGAAAAAAGTCAAGGCAAGTACAAGGAGAGACATGATAAACATAGAGTTGATCATAAGTTTCAGGAAGGAGATGAGGTATGGCTGCATATTAGTAAGGAAAGAATGCAAGGAGAAGGTAGAAAGATGAAGCCTATTCATTATGGTCCATTCAAGATCCTTATACAAGTTGGAGATAATTCTTTTCAACTAGATATGCCTTCATACATGCAAATGTATTCCGTTGTTAATGTGGAGAAATTATGTTTTTATGAACCTCCTCTTATTGCTGATTATGAAAATAATGTTCAACTGCCATCCAAAGACGATTTTTCACCAGAATTTTTGGATGAGCTGAAAGAAGATGCAATCCTTGACAGAAGGACATGCACTTCAAGGAGGGGAGATGTTGATTATGTCCCGGTTGGTCTCGAAGGTAGTAAACCAATCAAAAAAAAGTGGATGGAGTTGGAACAGGTGAGGAGGTTGTATCCTCACCTTCTTAATAGGTAATTGAAATCTTTTGTGGGTCCAAAAGCTTCCCAATGGGGAGGTGTGATCAAGTGATCATGTCCTAATTGGAAAAATGCTCAAAATTTTATTTTCTCAGAATTGATTCAAACCAGAACGACAGGAAAGATCTCTTCAAAACGATCCTGTAGCCGTGAACGGCACTCAAATCCGTTACCATATGAAGAAGTTATTTCATTTTGAAATCACCTAATAACCTCCAATGTTGAAAGGGAATTTATAAAATTATGTGTTGGAAATTTATTTTTATTTTTAAGGTTTAATTAATAAATTAAATTATATATTTATTATTGTTTTATATGGTTTTAATTAATCATATATTATATTATTTTATATATATTTTAATTAATTTTTAAAACCTTATTAAAAAAAATTATACCACACATTTATTTATTAAATTCGAATTATTATTATAAAAACACAAAGTTCAAAGGTTAAATGTGAAATATGTGGCAATGTAATTTTTCAAACTTCGTATGTTACATGGAAATGGTTAATTCAAATGTCGAAGGTTAAAAGGCGCGTGGCTTTGGTTACGTGTTTGGAGCAGAGGTTGAAGGGGCTTCGGGCTAGCCCCCCCCCATTCATAAGACCACAGTGCTGAAACCACAGCTTTAAGGCCTTCCAAACTGGTGGGAATCCTAACAACATATCGTTAAGTTAAATGCTATGGATAATTCGTTCACATGTTATATGGCGGAGTTTTAAATGAAGTTTAATGTTATGGGTACAACGGTTGGCTCCCAACATATAATGCCGACGGGTGCGGCCACATGCAAGACTTGACATTTAATACCAGGTTCATCCACGCGGTTTAAATGGCGGACTCCACACAGATTGGTGTTGTTCCCTAAAGTAGTGGAACTATCTGCAATTCCACCAAATTTCGTGGAGCTTTTCAAGGGAAAACTGGGCAATACTTTAGTGGGACATAACTTTTGCTAGGAGAGTCCTTTTGGAGCGAATTTTTATTTTTATTTTTGGTATTTGGAGCATTCCAGAGGCACTGGAGCAGGTTTTAGAGCCATTAGAGTATTTCTTCAGGTTTTTTATCAGCGAGAAAGCTTGAAGAGCCACTAGGGCTTGAGGATTGGAGAGCTGTATTGGATTATAGTTATCGATTGGAGGTGAAACTATAGTCATTTCTTACTATTTTCTATACTATGAACTCAATTATGCAACTATTTTCGCCTATTTAGGGTTTATACACATTGTATAACCATTATCTAAGCATAATAAGAGCAAGGACATGCCCATTTGGGGGCCTCGACCGATGTATGTAAACAACTCAAGAAGGGTGAATTACCATCATATTTAGTTATATTTCGTGTTTTATTTGTCATTATTTTTCGTAGTTAAATATACAACAATAAAAGAAATAAGCTCTACATAAAAAAAGACTCATAAACTCATCAAAGTCACTTTGTTCCAATTTCAAAACACATTAAAAAGCTTGCATACATATGTTAATGGATAATGAATACCTTGCACCAGCAAACAAGTAGTTTCATTTCCAGATCATTAGTGTTTACTTCTATTATTTCTTTAGGTAGAGTCTATAAAGGGCCAAGAAGCTTCAGGAGCTCATCCTTTCTTTGAAAGGTGACATATCGTGTAAATGCCCTTATAGTCTATCTCTATATTAGAAATAATAAGTTCTCAAATTTGAAATCATTAACCTTCGTAGAAACAAATTTATAGTAAAAATTCCACGATGACCTATTTCAAGTAGCGAAATCCCCACATGAGGAGGATATGAGGATCACAATTTATATAAATTCTTAGGTTGAGAGGGTCTTCAACAAGTGAACATGGGAGGGAATTTATGAGCTTAAAAATTATTAAGTATTGAAATTTCAATGACCAAAACCAATTATTAGTGTCATGCCACAACCCCATGGGGTTTTAGCCCACTAACTGGGGTTATTAACTTCAAACATGAATATCTCTCAAACCGTGAAGAATTACGTGGCGTGCCATATATCAACGAAAACATCTCGACATGTAGAAACCATAAAAAATATTCTTGACTCAGAATATAGTAATTTTGTAGGTCAAGATTCCCATGCAAGATTAGGGTATCCCTTGGTGTTGCTTGGGTTGACATAAATGAAAACCACTGATAAAAAATCTCCCCTTTGGAATTGATGGAAACAGAAGTACTCCCCTTGCAATCATGACACTTCTTCCTATAACATTCTCTCCTAGGTTGAGAGGGTCTTCAACAAGTGAACATGGGAGAGAATTTATGAGCTTAAAAATGATTAAATATTGAAATTTCAATGACCAAAACCAATTATTAGTGTCATGCCATAGCCCCCTGGGGCTTTAGCCCACTAACTGGGGTTACTAAATTCAAACATGAATATCTTTCAAACCGTGAAGAATTACGTGGCATGCCATATATCAACGGAAACATCTCTACATGTAGAAACCACAAAAAGTATTCTTAACTCGGAATATAGTAATTGGTAGGTAAAAATTCCCATGAAAGATTGGGGTAGCCCCTAGTGCTGCTTGGGTTGACATCAATGACAACCACTGATAAAAAATATCCCCCTTTGGAATTGATGGAAACAAAAGTACTCCCCTTGCAATCATGACACTTCTTCCTATAACATTGATGGAAACAGAAGTACTCCCCTTGCAACTCCTCCTGACACACAACCATCCTGCGGACCTGTACAAACTTCCACTCCCCATTTATATCTGAATAAGGAAAAACTAATGAGAACTTGGGAGAATCCCAAGCTTCTGCCGAAGATATTCAAATGCTTCACGAGGTAAAGGTTTAGTGAAGATATCAACAATTTGTTCTTTTGTACCAACATATTCAAGTTTGGTATTATGTTCTGCGACTTATTCTCTGACAAAATGATTTTTGATCAGAATGTGTTTTGTTTTTTAATGCATGATAGTTTTCTTGGAGATGCTGATGGCACTGGTGTTATCACAGAATATGGGAATAAGCTCACTTAATTTTGCTTGAAGATCTTGCAAAGTTTGTTTCATCCAAATGACTTGAGTACAAGATGCCGCTACAATGTATTTTGCTTACACTGTAGATAATGAGATTGAGGTTTGCTTTTTGCTCAACCATGATACGAGACAACTAGCTAGATAGAATGATGCTCCAACAGTACTCTTATGATCATCAACACTTCCTGCCCAATTTGCATCTATAAAGGCTTGAATAATGAGATTGTTACCCTTGGGATACGACAAGCCATATTCTGATGTGCCCTTTAGATATCAAAGAATTCTTTTGACAAAAATAATATGTGATTCTTTTGGTGCTGCTTGGAATCTTGCTACTTGTCCAACTGCTTGTATAACGTTTGGCCGAGAGGCTGTTACATATAGAAGACTACCAATCATAGATCTATACAACCTATGATCCACATCCTTAGATGAGTCTTCTATGCTCAATTTGAAACTTGTTACCATTGGAGTAAGGACGGGTTTCCAATATTCCATTTTGAATTTCTTGAGCATTTCCTTGATGTACTTGGATTGACATATAAATATTCCTTTCTCTTGCTGAGATATTTCAAGCCCTAAGAAGTATGTTGATCCAATTTTGGATTCTCAAATTTGTATCGAATTTACAAAACGATCAAGATGGTCATTTTGAAATAAGTAATTATCGATTATGTAATAAAACAGGTGTTTCAACCAAGATGGTCATATGAACAAAAGATACATCGACTCAGGTTTAAAGGCTTCAACGTCAGTATCAAAGACTTCGTCATCAGCATCGATTTTTTTCCAAAGTCAAAGCTATCGTCAAATAAGGACGTCATTATGTCAACCTACAACATAAAAAAACATATCAAGTTATGATCGTAACGACTTAAGGAAAAACAATATCCTAAGTCTTAACACTATCGATCTAAAGTGTTGAAGAAGACAAAAATTGTCAAATGGCTAAGGTATTAGAAAGTCCAAGTTGTAAACCTTAAGGGAAAAGAAATCCTACGGTAAAAGACTAATTTATAAAGTCCTAGGTCTAAGAATCAATCAAAAGTCCTAAGAGGAAGTCCAGCACTAAGATATTAAATACAAGGTGTCAAGTGCAAATACACCTAGGCTATAAAACCTATACCCCTAAACCTAAGTATTAAACCTTTTTGGGCGCAAAACACACACACACACACACACACACACACACACACATGTTGTAAAAACCTTTATGGTAGGGTTAAAAAATGTTCGGGGTCATAAAGTAGGTTGAAAACAATAAACCATATGGCGCAAAGCACATATGAATTATATGTGTAAAAGGTTAAAGGTAGTGGAGTATGGTTTGGGTGATATGTTTAAAACAAAACATTACAAAAATTTGTATTTAAAACACAGTGTTATCCTAATTGTGCAGTGATGAAGCCGCATCGAAGTTTGTGAATAGGTCTGACAACTGTTATAGTAGTTAACCACAAGGTACAAACTACGTTGGGGATTTTTTTAAACATGTGATTGGTTTTAAATGTTGCAGGAGATAGGTTAATGTAATGTTAACGAAAAATTTAGGAAGCGGAACCTTGTGTCATTGTTTCACACCATAAAACCGTCGGGGTTTAAGTTTTTAAGCTGAACAACAAATCTGCAATCATGTGAATAGTCTGCCAGTTGTTACGACCGCGTGATATGCCGCGTCGGAGGCTGTGACATGTGACACCTGTGCCAAAAACCGCCTGGTTAAGTTCGAACCATCGGGGATAA
Source organism: Pinus albicaulis (assembly GCA_034641835.2). Classification (NCBI taxonomy): domain Eukaryota; kingdom Viridiplantae; phylum Streptophyta; class Pinopsida; order Pinales; family Pinaceae; genus Pinus; species Pinus albicaulis. The sequence continues at coordinate 637,235,611 of CM076580.1, forward strand.
AGTGTAACTGCCAGTCGAAGGTGCTGATTGCATGCTATAGGCAAGGACCTCCTCCCGATTAGTTAGCCATTAGGGCTAAAAATATATTATGAAGTTTGGAAATGGTTTTTTTTTATTCATGGTATTTAAAATAGACCCCTATCCTAATGACTTGAAACCCAAGAGCATCCAAGATGTTAGGGATTAGGATAGAAAACCATTAATTAGATGGTTAATAATAGAAATCAAAACCTCTTTGAAGATATGAAGAGATATTTTGCCTTATTTGTATAACACTCCTATTATAAAAGAGAGAAGATGTTTCTTTTTAAGTGGGGAGGAATATGAGAGAAAGAGAGTAAATTGTTTCAGCTTCAGGAAGGAGGAGAGATTGCTCTCTTTAAAGATCATCTCAAAGACATGGTGGAGAGTGTTTTATTTGCAGGTTCAAAGAAGGAGGAGGAGCTCATCCTTTCTTTCAAAGCTTCGGTATTGAAGTACGCTGTTGTCAACGTGATGAACTTCAACACTCCAAACAGTGAATTGCCACCATATTGGCCAAGGTCCTTAAAGCTTCAGATTCTCAGCTTAAGTGTGCATTTTCTCCTTCTCTATATTCAGTTAAGCCTCTTTAGAAGATAATCATTTTTCTGCAAAAATTAGTAGATTTTTCTTCACACTCTTCAACTGATGACTCCTTGTATACTTATTCTCTTGGCTTAAGAAATATAGCGGACGCACCTTTCTGAGGCAGAACCGAAGACGTAGTCCAGGAGGGACGAACTCCGTCACAAAAATTTATCTGTTTTATGGTATCATTTGTAGGTTTTAACCCTGAACAAAAATTATCTACACATGAATATTATAACAGAAAATAAACAATAGCGAGAGCATAAAAGATAAAACAGATAAACACAGAGATTTTCCCCTGGATCCCAAATTGAGAGGACTGTTCAGCAGACAGATTTGCACCTACAGGAATAGGAACACTCACCGGTTTACTATCCTGCATATTGAACCTCTGCAATATAGTCTCGAAATAATTCCTCTGGTTTAACCAAAGCTTCCTCTTTGCCCGATCTCTCTTAATTTCCATGCCCAAAATATAGTTTGCAGCACCAAGATCCTTCATGTCGAATTTGGAGAACAGTTGGGTCTTCAAATCTTGGATAATTTCTTTGTCATTTCCAATCAACAACATATTGTCCACATACAAGACCAAATAAATAACACGGTCACCAATTAATTTAAAATAAAAACAGTGATCCTCCTTGCTTCTAGTGAAGCCAAGTCCCCGTATATAGGTATCAAATTTCTGATACCACATCCTTGGTGACTGTTTTAACCCATACAATGACTTCTTCAACCTGCATACCAGGTCTTTCTTACCCTTCACCATAAAGCCTTCAGGTTGCTTCATGTAGATCTCCTCTTCTAGATCCCCGTGAAGAAATGATGTCTTCACATCCATCTGTTCTATCTCAAAATCAAATGCAGTAGCAACAGATAAAAGTAATATAATAGAAGTAACTTTGGCAATAGGAGAGAAATATCACCAAAATCAATTCCTGGAACTTGGGAATAACATTTTGCTACCAACCGAGCTTTGTATTTCTCCACCTTGCCTTCTACATTCATCTTCTTTTTAAACACCCATTTGCTCCGTATGGGCTTCCTTTCAGCCGACAACTCCACCAGATCCCATGCCTCATTTTTGTGCAAGGATTCCATTTCATCAACCATGGCCTCCTTCCAAAGTTTTCCATCCTCTGAGTATACTACCTCCCTGATAGTTCCGGGATCGTCATCAGTTATAGTTAAGGCAAAACCTGAACAGAAAGCAGATGGACTATACCTTTCTGGTTGCCTTCTTTCCCGAACTGATCTTCTCAAAGCTGGGGTTTGTGGCTCTTCCTCTTCTGAATCTTCTTCTATTGTAGAGTCTGATTCATCCTCCTTTAGCTCAAACTCTATCTTCTCAAGTTCCTTTGGTAGGACTTCATGTGTAACAACATATTTCACCTCTCTAAACACCACATCTCGGCTGTACACAACCTTCCTTGTTTCTGGGTTCCAAAGCTTGTAACCCTTTAAACCATCCTTATACCCAATAAAGATGCACCTTTCAGATTTATTATCCAACGTGGTCCTTTTCTCCTTTGGAACATGTACATATGCATCACATCCAAATACCCTTAGATGTGAAAGAGAGGGTTTCTTACCAGTCCATACCTCATGTGGAGTCTTATCCTCTAACTCTGATGAAGGTGATATATTAATTAAGTAACATGCAGTCTCCACTGCCTCTGCCCAGAATTCTTGTCCTAACCCGGTACCACTAAGCATGCTTCTTGCCTTTTCCATCAGTGTTCTGTTCATTCTTTCTGCAACTCCATTTTGCTAAGGTGTGTATGGAGTAGTCTTCTACCGTGCTATACCACACTTCTTACAGAACTCTTCAAATTCCTTCTTGCAGAACTCCCCACCATTATCTTTCCTTAGCGCCTTTATCTTCTTCTCTATCTGGTTTTCCACCAGAGCCTTAAATTCTTTAAATTTGTCAAAGACTTCATATTTATTCCTCAAGAAATATATCCATGTATTCCTTGAGAAGTCACCTATGAATGAAACATAGTACATAGACTTTCCCAGTGATGGAACTGACACAGGTCCAAACACATCACTGTGCACAAGTTCTTATATCTTGTTCGCCCTCTTAGCACCAGAAGGAAAACTCACCCGATTCTGCTTCCCATATACACAATGTTCACAGAAATCGAAATCCAGAGAGCAATTAGACATACCTTCTACCATACCATTTCTATGTATTATTCGAAGGCCCTTCTCTCCAATATGTCCAAGCCTTTGATGCCATAGCATGGTATTTTCTCCAGAGACAGCTAAGCTTTCCGCTTCATTTTTCAGGAACCACATAACTATTACACCCATCAATAACAGTGCTACCTTGTAGCTTGTACAGAGTTCCAGTCCGAACTCCTCGCATTAATACCAGTGCTCCCTGAACCATCTTGCAGTCATCTTTTTCGAACACTGTTTTTACACCTGCATCATCCATCTTTCTTACAGAAATCAGATTTCTGGCCAATGCAGGAATATGCAGAACACCAGGAAGTGTTATAATCCTTCCACCTTGCAGCTTCAGCTTGACCTTTGCAGCTTCAGCTTGACCTTTCCAGCTTCAGCTTGACCTTCGACGATTCTGGCCTTCCTATCATCCCCTAGGAAGACATCACCACCATCATATTTCTCATACTCGCAGAACCACTCCCTATGGGGAGTGAAGTGAAAGGATGCACCTGAGTCAATCAACCATGACTCATGATCTACATGTGTATTTGAAGAAGAAGCCAAATGCACATCCCCACCTTCATCTGAGGTGGTTTTTGCCTCTGCAGAAGGAGCTTCATCAGATCCCTTTCCTTTCTCAGGAGCTTTAGATTTGCATTCCTTTTTGTAGTGTCCTTCCTTTCCGCATTTCCAGCACACCTTTACACACTTTCCAGGAGATTTAGATCTCCCAATCGAAACCTTATTCTTATTTCTATTTTGGGACCTTCTTCGTACAGATAAGGCATCTCCATTCTGACCCTCCATATTTCTCCGTCTCATTTCCTCCGACAGCAAGGATAAGACAATGTCATCAAAATTCAAGGTAGTTGTATTGCTACCTATTGCAATAACCAGACTGTCCCACGAGTCTGGTAGAGAGCACAACAAACTGATGCACTTATCTTCATCTGAGATTTTAATATCAACAGACGACAGCTGACTTACCACGGTATTGAAGGCATTCAGATGCTCTGTCACCGAGTCTCCATCCTTCATCCTCAGGTTATACAGCTTTTTCCACAGGAACAACTTATTCACCAGAGACTTAGATTGGTACAAAGTCCCAAGTTTTTCCCACAAATTCTTCGCTGTAGCTTCCCGAGATACATTCAACAATACTGAATCTGAGACACACAACCGTATTGTGCTCTTAGCCTTCCGATCCAGTTTCTTCCAGTCTTCATCTGACATTGCCGTTGGTTTAGTACCTGGATCTACCGCGATCCACTGATCTTTATCCACCGTGATCCTCCATCTTACTTCCACAACTCAAAAATGTGACCATTAAATTTCTCGATCTATATCTTTCCCCTGCTCACCATATTCTTTCAATACAAGAATCGATCTCGTAGATCTCCCACTGAACAGGGTCTACCTCAGGCCTGAGCAAAAAACCCTCAGCAACAAAGGTGTCCCCTTGAAGCCGAAACAACTCTGATACCAAATGTAGGTTTTAACCTTGAACATAAATTATCTACACACGAATCTTATAACCGAATATAAACAATAGCGAGAGCATAAAACATAAAACAGATAAACACAGAGATTTTCCCTTAGATCCCAAATCGGGATGACCAGCTTGATTTTTCATTATAATCCTTTTAGTGTTACAACATATATATATACATGCCGAAGCATACATAAACCCCAATCCATTAACCCTGGATTAGAACATAACCGTAGTTCCCCTGACCAGATCTACAAAATACCAGGGGTCGAAAACCATTGTACCCCAAAACCATGTGCAAACTCATGCACAAAACATGGGTGGGTCCGCATATGAGTGGGACCGCATACCAAAAAAAATTTTGCCGAGGCGCTGCCCCGGACCCCGACAGGGGGGGCTGCCGCCCCCCCTGTGACCCCCCTGCTGCGCCTGGCGCAATGTACAGTGCATGGGGCTAGTCGTGGAAAGAATATAACACATACCCAACATCATTTATAAGCATCTTGTGTATTTGTTAAGCCATAACATAAACATATTTATACTTTATGACAATTGATGCTAACAATTAATTTTGTTTAAAAATAACTGTTCAGTAAAATACTTGCCATTCACATATTGTATAAGAGCTAGAAAAGATCTTGTTAATTCCGCATTTCAGATCAAGTGGTATCAGAGTAGTCTAGCTCTTTTCAGGTACAAGATGAACAAAAACTCACGACAGCAGCTAAGGTCGAAAGAACTCGAGGAGTTCAATCAGCAATATCAGTAGGAGAATTCTGCATTGTGGAGGATGGTGCAAGCACTAGAGAGTGACAAGCAAATCCTGCAATTTGAACTTGAAGTTCTGAAGAAGAATAAAAGAGGAAACAATCCTCTCATCGAAGATACAACTTCTAATGGAAAGAAGCCCACACTTTCTCTTCAACAGGAAGATAAAAGTAGTTCTTCCCTTTCATCCTCACCGAAGTCATCAAGGGAAGCCATTGGATCTTTTTCCAAGTCACCTGTTGAGGAAAATTTTGATTCACTGATATCACCGAAAAGTGATTCAGAGTTTGATGAAGCTTCTAGTCAGAAACCAAGTGCGGTTCTTGAAAGAAAAGACTTATCCATGATGAAAGCCATGGGATACCAAGAAGGTGAAGGCTTGAGAAAATATGGACAAGAGAGGCTTCTACCCATCACAGTACAAGAAAGACCTAAGCATCTAGGTCTAGGATATGATTATGATTTGATGAAGTGTGACTACTGCGGAAAGTTTGGCCACATCTCTGACCAATGTTGGTCTATGCTTCCTGAACTTTTACCAAAGAAGCTTCAGGATAAAAAGGTAAGAAACAACCATCCTCTTGTAGTAATGATTCTGATAGTGACTTCTTTTATCAGAATTGGATAGTAGAGACTGTTAAGAGAATATATCCATGTACGTTTTGTAGTAGTCCTTGGCATTGTGTAGAGCAATGTTGGAAACATAAGGCTACAACAAGAAAATAGGAGCTCCAAAAAGTCAGCCGTCAGAAGATGACAAGACACTTTAGGTAAAGAAGCGATCAAGAGAAATTGCGCTTCACTATGCTAAAGAAGAACACAACTTAGAAAACTCAACAAGTACAAAGGAGAAAGTTTGTCGACACTGCAAATTGTCGGGGCATGCCAAAGATAACTGTCTGATCCTTCCAAGAGAAACAGCATCGACACCAACATCCCAGGATGTATCCAATTCACCTGCTGGAGAACAATCAAATGCCAAATGGAATTGGCTAGATTTTATGCCATATGCCTAATATGATTTTGTAAAAATTGTCTAGATCTAGAGAAGTTGTAACTAGGTTCTAGAGTTAAATTTTCTTCAAAAAACATTCTAATAAAACTTTTGGAGAACCAAAAGTTCTTTTAGTTGGAAGGTGTGATCCAATTTTGGATTCTCAAATTTGTATCAAAATTACAAAATGACCAAGATGGTCATTTTGAAATAAGTAATTATCGATTATGTAATAAAACAGGTGTTTCGACCAAGATGGTCATATGTACAAAAGATTCATCGACTCAAGTTTAAAGGCTTCGACGTCAGTATCAAAGACTTTGCCATCAACATCGATGTTTTTCCAAAGTCAAAGCTATCGTCAAAGAAGGACGTCATTATGTTGACCTGCGACATAAAAACACATCAAGCTATGATTGTAACGACTTAAGGAAAAACAATATCCTAAGTCTTA